>CANUEX010040228.1:0-25939 GCA_948099535.1 Jatropha multifida
TCCAAAAATTTTCAAAAAAATATAAAATAGAATGTTTTAAAAAATTTTAAATTTTGAAAAATGAAAATCAAATACTAAATAAAATAAAATAATTGTTAAATTAGATTAGATTTTAAAAATATATTGTTATTATCTAAATATTTATTTTAAAATTAAAAAAATATAATTATCCAATTAAAATATAGAAAAAAAAATCCAAAAATTTCTAAAAAAAGATAAATAGAATACTTAAATAATAGAGTGCCAACTCGCACTTCTTTGTTTGATGATTATATATATATAAATATGGTTTGAATTGGATAATGGATTTATAAAATTTGACCATATTCAAATTGAATTATTTGATTTAGATTAATTCAGATGAACTGAATGCTCACCCGCAGACTAACGTATCAATTTTAATGTGTTTATAATATAAAGTTCCTGGTTAAGTTAAATTTCATGCATCACTTGCAATGGCATCTCATGATAATTAGCAATTGCGTCAAAAGGAAACAAAAGGTAGAAAATTAAAATGAGGAAAATCTACCTTATAGTTAAATGTTAACTAGAAAATTAGACATGACTATTCATTATATATATGAAAGGTGATTTGATTCTTAATCCCAACTTTCTCATTTACTTAAATATTTACCCAATAAATGAATTTCACATATTTTTATGTAATTTTTTATAAATTTAAATTTTTTTATTATAAAATTGAATATAATTGACCTAAATCCTAATAAAATAACTAAAATTTTGAAATAAATTCTATAAAATTAAACAATTCAAATTTTAATAATAAAAATGTCCATCTTTTTTGCCTATTAAAATTATTATGCCAAGGATATTTTAAGAAATAAAAATAAATAAATTTTTTAATTTTATATTCATCGAATTTAGAATTCAATTAAATCATATTAAAAAATATAAGAATATTTATTTGCAAATGAATTCTATCTAAATTTATTTGCATTTAAAAATAAATTTCATATTTTTAATTTATTTATATAGAAAGCGTTTAGTAGATTATAAAAGACCTCTAATGTAGAATTTTGATTATGATCCGAAAAACCAATTCATGTTCAAGTCTGAATTTAAAATGTGATTTGTAATTATTTTTACAAATTAAAATTTATAGCTCACTATGAGTAAGTTAGAATTTAGTATATACACACATATATACACATTAATAATTGAGTAAATTATTATTTAATTTTATGATTATAATTCAATATAGTATCCAAGATTTTAGTTTTTTAAGGTTTAATTATATAGTCTCACGATTTAATCCTCGTGACACTACTTAGTTAGGGCTTGTTTGGTAATTTTAGCATTTCTAATAGATGTTAGTTGTCGTACCAACTGTCGCTATTTTACTGATTGTTATAGTCAGTTTGAAATAAATGAATAATAATTTTAGAATTTATTTATAAATGAATTCTAAATAAAATTTATTTGCAAATGAATTTGTCATGTTTAGTATACTACAATTTAAAATAAAAAATTTAAATGAATTCCACAAAATTATGTTTGGAATAAATTCTTAAATAAAAATTCATTTGTATTTATTTTTTAAAATACCCTTAACATAATAATTTAATAAAAACAAATAATAAACATCAATTTATATTTATTATAAACAAATATCATAACTTTTAATTAGTTTTTTTACTAAGTAAATAATAAATTTCATATAAATAATACACTCACATTCCACCTTAGCTAATTAATTAATTAATTATATAAATATAAATGTAAATATAATATATAAAATAATTATAACATTCATTATAATAATTATCTTTAATTTATATAAAATGTCTCCGTTCAAGAAAAAAATGTGTAAAATATCTTCTTCGTTTAATTAATTAATTTATAAACTATAAAAATATTTAAAAAAGTTATTATTGTAGTTAATTATACTTGAAAATATTAGTGCATAGGACAAAAATCATAGTTTCGCACTAATAACTATGTAAGTCCAAAAAGAAAAAAAAATAAATGAAAAGAAAGGAAATACTTCAGTCTATGGAGGGGTAATTTTGTCAAATAAAGTTTAATAGTTTATTATTATGAGCAAGTTTGATAAAATAAATAAGTTGAATAAGTAAAAATAAAAAATAAAAAATTGAATTTGTAGAAGAAGAGGGTAGTTTTGTCACAAAAAATTATAGTGTTTAGTTTTGTGGTAGTCATTTAAAAATTTCACTAATTTTTGTAGAATTTGGTGTAGTTATATTCAATTCTGTGGAATTGAATTCTTAAAATTAAAATCTTTTTTTTTTTGACATTCCAAACACGAAAACATGAATTTCTAAATAATTTCACAAAATTTTATGAAATTCATTTATTCCAAACAGACTCTTAGAGTTATATTATTTATTATTAGTAGTTAGTTGTTTATATAATAATTAAAATATTAGTGTTTGATTAGCCGTTCAACGTAGAAAAAGATAAAAAAATAGTAAGGTCATGGAGAATAAAACAAAAACAAGTGATAAACATAGGCATCATAAAAAATTTATAAAATACTAAACGTTAATGAGGATAACATTTCGTAAAATACCACTTCAAACTCTAAATGTTAAAATAAATATAACATTAGCAAACACAATAATTAATTAAAATAATATTTTAATCTAATCAAAACATTAAACGCTACTCTAAACACTATTGTCCAACATAATCTTAATCTTTATATCAAATTCACTGTTACTAAAAAGAATTAAGTAATACAGCAAAAACAAAATCAATAGAATATATAATTAAACCCTAAAAATAGGAGGCCTTAATTAGTTATTTGAGAATAATAGAGCATTACATAATAATTCAATCTTTTAGGCATTGTTATGAAAACCGCTGTAGTCCGGTCTAAGTTGCATGAGAAATTGGATGTGTAAATACCGGCCTAAATTAATAAAAATCGGATAAAACTGGTTTAATTCAATTTTTGAGATTTTATATATATATATTTTTTAATTTGGACCTCCTAAAAATTAGGTCTACTAATTTTTTTTTAATTATTAGGCGCCTTTATTTTTAAATCCAAAGTTCTAATATGTTAATTAAAACAGTTAAATTGCTAACACATGTGAAAATTAATAATACATTTTATGGTAATTAATTAAGTTTTTTAGTATTAAATTTATTCATATTTTATTTTTTTATTTAAAAATAAAGAGATAACTTTAGTGTAAATATAAATACTCCAATTAAAATCTATTTAAATTTTATTGTTGTATCACTTTTTTATTTTAGTTACGAATCTTCAAGATTTTATGCATTTTATGTATGCAAATTTATTTTTAAATATGATTATAACTAAATTTGTTAAAATTTGAAAATATTATAAGCAAGTTAAGTGTGTCAGCATGACTCATTTAACCTGTTTATTACATTAGGCGAGTTATATATGTTGTATATAGGTCAACATGGTCCACTTTACTTGTTTATGAGATTGGGTGGGTTAAACGCGTCGTGTCATGTCATTTGCCTAATTTCGAGTCGTGCTCATGTTCATAAATTTACACAATTATTAAGTTGATAATGTTTTTATTAACTTTAATCGTGTCGTGTGTAAGGCGAATCCATGTCGAATTTGATACGCTTACCATTTTGACACCCCTAAGTTATAACATATATGACTTTTACTATTACATACCTTGATAAAAGGCTTGGTAAGATACTTAAGAGAATACATTTTTACATTGCAATTTTTTTTAGTATATCTCAATGAGATACAATTTTGTAATGCATTTTTACGATTATTTTATTATACAATTTGATTATTTTTGAATGATATTATAAAAAATTATTTCATCATTTAATATTACTTCGCGCATTGCCCATATTCTAACATTAATTAGATTCTAAAAATAAGAGTTCTTGAGCAGTGTATGTGAAAATAATCAGATCGGCTAGATAATAATCCATTGTATGTGAAGTACATAAGTGATAAAATAAGACAGAAATATACATCATGTATTTCTATAGAAGAAACTCCACCATATCACTACAAGAAAATTGCAAAATTGGTTATTGTCAATGAAATTAATACATACTCACCATATTGTGAGACTTAAAAAGTGTTCCGCAACAAGTTTTTAAATAGTTTTTATTATTTTGACTAAATACTATTTTTTATAATGTTCAGTAACATAATGTTTGAACTAGTTTTTAAATATTAAAATATCATTTTATAAAAGTTAACTCATATAACGTTTAATTTTTAGACACAATTAAAACAGTTAGTAGCTACAAAAACAACTAATTGTATTGAATAAACCCTTATAACCCCTCTTGTGTGAAACTTATGTGGTTGGTGAGTAAGAGAAAGCATGGTAAATGGTAATAAAGGGCTTGCATCTCATACAAAATACACAAACATAGCTCACTTGATTTTGTTTAATTAAAGAAGTTAAGAATAAATACAAACCTCTTCAATAAGTGATTTACATATGATTCTTTGATTCAATCCTTAGCTAGGCACAAGGAATGGAAGGGCCTCCTCAAGAACACTAATGACAGATTCTGAGAAGCGAGCACTTTGTTATTCCAATTCCCAATTAAGCTACAAATATAATAGTTTTGGAGCTATAATTGGGTCTTTTAAGTAGAAGAATATACATACTTAAACTACTTTCTTTCTTCCCTAGATGATGATGATGATGATGATGATGGCCTAGGCCATTTATGACTGTTCTAGAGCAAGACATAGAGATATATGGATCCTCTCTCTCTCTAAAAGCACCACACATGCCTTGTATATATATAATGAGCTTCAAATATACGCTATTGCAAAAAAAATATTAAAGAAGTTAACATAATCATGGGGTGCACATAGTTTACTATATCTCATATTTGTTACTAGTTAAATAATCTCGCATATAAGATTAGGTGTTTAATATTTTAACAGTTAATTCTCCATTTTTTTTAATTTTCTATTCTTCTTTAAAAAAAATATTCAATTCTAATATATATATGAAAAGTATTAGTGTTATTCAATAATTTTGTTATATAAAGAAATGCATTTCCCCTGATTTAATCGTTTGTTGATTATAAATTTAAATCTAATATTTTCCTTTATGTTATTAATTGAAAAAATAATTGTCGGATAAAAGTCATTTTTCTATTAGGTGAACTTGTCCTTATATATAATATAATATTTGATGAAATGATTTAAATCTGCTGCTACGTGGTGCGAAGAGCCACCTTTTCTATTCACGAAATGATGTTTTTCTGAGACCAAAAATTAAAAAACAAAGGTTTTTCATTCTTGTCCATGTGAATTAATTATATATAAAAATTAAAAATATAATAATGAGTATATGCAAGAGAATAAAGAATTTTTATTTGGTGGAGCATGGAATCTCCGAGGTGGATTCTAAGTTTTATTTATTATTCATCCAAAAAAATAGGTTTTCTTATTATATAAAATAAATTGTGGTCTTTGAGGAAGATAATTGCTGATGGATTTGCATAGTGGTCACTAATACAACTTTTTGGAAGATAAGCTACCACTTAATGTAACCTTATTGTTTGTTTTATGTAATTAACTAATTCACCAGATCTAGAGCTTATTTTAGGGAGCTCTAATTAATTTATTTTAACTAAAATAAAGTCTAATTAACTTATATAAGAGCTTTCCATTTCTCTTCAAATATAAAGTCTATTTAACTTATTTGGCTTTAACAAATATTCAAGTTTAGAATTACAAAAACGTAAATAAATTATACATAGTAAATAAAATGCACAGTGTGGTTTGTTGGCTAAAATTTAAAAGGCTTGATATTTTATGTGATATCAAAAGATTTTAAAAAAAAAAAAATCAAATTTTATCATTTATGGTATAGTTCGAGCTCTAAATTTTATCACTTTAATATTGTGGTGCCTTTAACTTTTATATTGACCTATTAAATACTTCAATTTATATAATTATACTTATTAAGCCATTCAATTGGCGGAATTAGTTTATTGAACAATTCAACTTGTAAAATTAGATCAATTAAATACTTATTGCACAGTTAAAAAATATAAAAATTATTATTCCAAAAGTTATGCTAACTACACATCAAATTGATATTTTGCATATATATGCTATTAATATGAAAATGCGTGCAATGTTATCAAAATTTATAAATTCAAGTGTATGATAAATCATTCACAAAGTTGAGAGTGCTACGAGGTTAAAATAGTAAAGTTAATGGGTGATTTATGTCTTTGGCATTATAAATATTTAAAAGTCCAAGCAAGTTTGCTCATGTGGTGCCATAATTTTGTGATTTTTTTTAAAGTATTGGGGGATGGAGATTCGAATATAGATCAATCACCAGGTAGTATATGCACTTACCATTTAATTATTAACGTGGTATTTTATTATTTTAAAATTTTCAATTATCTAATTTGAAGAAATTAAATTATAGAAACTCTTTATTTTTTTAATAATTCATAACCATATAATAAGTATATTGTATTAATGAAAAGACTCTTTAATTTATTTTTTTTTTGACAATTAATAACCCAAATAATAAATCTAGTGCATTAATAATAGACTCTTTGTTTGTAGACTTAAAACAAAATCTAAAAACTCTTTGCTAAAGCGATGCCTGAGGGGAAAAACTCTGAGAGAGAGCATCCTACTAATGCACTGCTGGAGGAGGATAGAGCGACTAAGAAAGTCAAGCATAGAGAGAGAGGTGATGACTTAATGCAAGAGGCTTTTCGTGACCAAGTTGATGAAACAGTCCCCTCCTTTTGTGACAAAGTGGTGCAAGGGATGGATGTTGATAAGGAGAAAGATCCTATTGATGACCATGATTTTGTGTTGTCCGCTGAGGATGTTCAGATTAATAGGTCTGGAGTTACACCAAATGTGGTCCTGTCACAAAATTTGCAGAAAAACCTTGAGAGTAAATGGTTGTGTGTGGTGGTTGTTCACTTTTTGGGGGAGGCATATTGATTATAAGGCTCTTTGGAATAAGCTTGAGTTGTTCTGGAACCCTAGAGGACACCAGGTTCTCGAGTTAAGTAATAACTTTTTCTTAGTTAAGTTTCAAAAGGGTGAAGATTTCATAAGGTTATGCTAGACGGTCCATGGACAGTTGCTGTGAGCTACCTGGTGGTCCAACCATGGAGTCCAAAATTTAATGTTGAGAACTTTGTCTCAGACCAACCGGTGGTTTGGATTAGGTTGCCTAGCTTGTCGTTACACCTATACCATAAGAAAGTCCTTCGTGCAATTGGGGATGTCATTGGTAGGGTAATAAAGTTGATTATAATACTAAAGATCTACTTAGGGGTAAGTTTTCTCGTCTTGTAGTTATGGTGGATATCAAATCAACTTTGGTTTCTAAGTTTTTAATTAATGGAAGAGAGGAGTGTGTCGAGTATGAGAGCATCCCACTTCTTTGCTATCAATATGGTAAAGTTGGGCACATGGATGGGTTGTGTATCCAGACAGAAATAGATAGGACTACAAATACTAAAGTCATTGGTCAGGTCAGAGAGACTGCAAGGGTCCTAAAGCCAAAGTAAGTGCCATGGATGGTGGTGAACCGCTGCTTTAGGCATGGTATAAGGTCAACTAGGTTTGAGCCAAAGTACTAGCGTGAATTTCGGTATGACGTCAACTAGACATGATGCCTTTGCAGTTTTTGATAGCGATAATTCAGAGATGCCTAGTATAGGGTTTCAAGGGATATGTGATCATATACAGCATAACTCAATCCATGCAATCAATCATGTAAGAGGTCAAAAGGGAAGGGTATTATGCTATAGGATTCTAATGTGAGGTCTTTTGTGGGCTTTAGGGCTAATAAGGGCTCAAGCTCTTCTAGAGTGAATAATAAGGGGAGTATTGGGTCAGGGCCTAAATAGCCAACTTTGGGTGAATTTTTTTGCTTTACTAATAAACTTAATAATAAGGAAGGCATCCCGTTTTCTACTAGTTTGGATACAATTAATAACTCAGTGGTTAAGGTGTTATCTCGAGCTGCTACATATTTTGGTAAAGAGGATATTAATATGAATATTGTCTAATAATATGCGAGTCACTCTCGCTTCATTTCAAATACTTTAGACTTTCTACTGGAAGGTCATCCTCAGGATTTATGCATACAATAGACGATTGTTCTCCTGCCCTTGATATGATATTAAATCGAGTCAGGGCATTGAGGACTAAGCTCATTCAAGCGTCTATTGGGGATGCTAATGACTTGAAAGACTTAAGGTCAGCTTAGTCAGATGATGATGTCCTTTTTGAGAAGGAGACACGGGACCTACACCTAATGGATTAGGGTACTAAGTGTGTGGTTTATTTTTTCTTTTGGATTTTCCTTATGTCAGTCATCCCTTGGAATTGTTAGGCAGCTGCAACCTCTACTTTTCTATGAACCTTAAGGTTGTTGCTTGGGAAATATAAATCATCAATCCTTATCCTCCTTGAACCAAGGATCAATGGTAATCGAGTTGACAGTGTCATTCATAAAATTCAATTTCCTATTTCTCATAGGGTGTAGGCCACTAGTTTCTCAAGAGGTGTATGGATTTTGTGGAAGCAGGAATGGAGTGTTGAGGTACAGTTCCCAATGGGTCCATTTGGGGTTTATCAAAGGGCCAAGTTTTGATGGAAGTTACATCAATTTATGCTAATTCGAATGCTTCTATTCATAGTTCTTTGTGGGATGAGCTTAATTTTTTTGCTCCTCATTTTTTAATCCCTGGTTACTTATTGGTGACTTTAATGCTATTTTGTCTATAGAAGAAATGTTGATCGAGTCCAGCACAGGTCCGGTATAAACAATAAGTTTGTTTCTTGAATCAATGCCAGTGATCTTGTTGATCTTGGTTTTTCTAGCTCTCATTTTACTTAGAAGTAGGGTAACTTCATGGAGCGTCTTGATAAATTTATGTGTAATGATGCTTCGCTTATGAAGTTTTTGGACACCACTGTTCACCATTTGGCTAGAGTCTCTTTGGATTACTGGCCAATTTTGGTTTGTACTACTGGCAATATATCAACTTCTTGATGGTCCTTTCCATTTCTATTCTTGGCTGCCTGGCTCAGTCATGGGTAGTTTAATGACTTTATTTCTTTGGCTTGGGATGCCTTTGCTTCTATTTCCCAGGTTATTCTTGATCTTACCTCTAAGCTTGAACATTGGAATAAGGATGTTTTTGGCAATGTTTTTAACCAAAAGCGATGCCTTCTTGCTTGAGTATGTTTATAATGGGTACCTTGCCAAGTTGGATATTTCTTTTAAACATAAACTAGAAATTATTTTGCTTAAAGAGGAAATGATATGGTGCCAAAAGTCTAAATCCTAGTGGATCCTCTGTAGGGATCACAATATTTCTTTATTCCATCTTAAAGTTATTCAGTGTTAGGCCAAGAATCACATTTTGATGCTCAAGACTAAGGATGGGCGTTGGGAGGATGATCAGAATTTTCTTATGGAGATGGCTGTTAATTATTTTTACGGGCTTGTATATAGAAGAGGCGAGTTCTCATCCGATTTATCCTTTGCACAACTGTTATCCTACTCTTGATGTCGGTGATCATCTAGCTCTTCAGTCAATTCCTTCAAAAAATGAAATTATTTAGGCCCTTTTCCAATGAATCCTTAGAAGGCTCCTAGTCTTGATGGCTTGCATGCAAATTTCTTTCAGCACTAATGGGGTGTGGTTCAGGGTTTAATTTGTGAGGAGATTAATCATTTCTTTATGGGAAAGGCGTTGTCAACTTCTCTTCATTCTATTCTCATTGTTCTGATTCTAAAGGTTACTAGTCCTTAGTTGATTAGTTAGTTTTATTCGATTAGTATTTGTAATGTGGTATATAGGATTATTACCAAGACTCTAGCTAATAGATTAAAAGTATCCTTGCCTAAGATGATCAGTCCCTCTCAGACGAGTTTTTTTCCAAGTCGGTATATTACTGATAATATTATTATTATCTAAGAAGTAATTCATACTATGAGGACTAGGAAGATAGGTAAACGCTTAATGGCCATTAAAGGTGGATCTTGAGAAAACCTGTAATCACTTTTGATGGGATTTTTAATTGGATACCATGCTTGATATTGGGTTCCCTTACATTTTTTCCTTGGCCATTATATGATTCATTTCTTTCTTGTTCCATGTAAGTGGGGTGGAATAGTGGCACCTCGTAGTCTTTCCTTCTAGAGGGAAAAGACAGGGGGACCCTCTGAGTCCCTATTTGTTTGTGCTTTGTTTAAAGCAGCTTTCTCATACTATTGATAGGGTTATCGACTTTTTTAGCCAAAGCCTCGGTTGATCATGTGGGTATTATCAGGGGGGGGGGGGGGGGAGGTTCTTGATGATTTTTTTGTATGCTCTAGCCAGAAAGTAAATGATGTAATATATTTATTTTTCTAGAAAAGGTCTTAGGGTTTCTTAAAGACAATTTATCTGGGGCTTTCGTATTTTAAACCACTGATAACCTAGGCAAATAGTTGGGGGTCCCTTTGTTGCATGGTAGATCCTCTATTGCTATGTATTCTTATATCCTTGATAATGCTGACAAGAGATTAGTAGATTGGAATGCGGAATATTTTTTTATGGCAAGTAGGGTCATGCTTGCAAGTTTGGTTATTGCTATAATGCCCCAATACGTAATGCAAACTACTAAACTCCCTTCCAAGATATGTGATGTTATGGAAAAGAAGTGTAGAATTTTGGTTTAGGGTCATCTAATAGTCACAGAAGGATTCATCTTATTCCGTGGGATGTCGTGTCGTGACCAAAATCTAGGCTTGTGTAACCTTAGGTTACTTGATGAAGTGTTCCTATTGAAGCTTGGCTAGGGAATTCTTAAGAATGTCACTACTCTTTGGGTCAAAGTCTGGTTGAGTAAATATAAGTTAGGCGCTAATCTGGAGAGGACCATGAGTATGATAAATAAAGCTACGTTGCTTGGGAAAGGTTTGTTTGATATGTGGCCTAAATTGCTTGATGGGTTAATTTTCTCTATTGGTTATGGTTCCTCTACAAAGTTTTGGAAGGATAGGTGGGTGTTAGGTGATCTTATTTTAGAGGATGTTGTCAGCACTATTCCAACTTATTTTAAGGAAGAATATGTGGCTGATTATGTCCATCTAGACGGTTCCTGGGACTAGGCGGAGTTAAGTCCATTTTTTTCAGGCTTGATCCTGGCTTGCATTACAATGGTTCTCTCTGCCTCTACTAATAGAGGTGATAATCAAGTCTATTGGCGCTTAACTAGTTTTAGGAATTTTACTATAAAATCTGCATACAAAAGTCTTACAGGGTTTATAGATGCTACTACAGATGGGAGTTTGTGGGCGACTGTGTGGAAATGACCTGGTCCTTAAAGGATTAGGATTTTTATATGTCTAGTGGTCCATAATAAGCTTTTGACGAATGAAGAGCTTGTAGGAGGCACTTGAGCAATATGTCGTATTGTTTGGCTTATATGGGTTTGCATGAAACAATAAATCACATTTTATGTGACTATTTTTCTGTTCAGCAGGTCTAGTTAGGTCTTTAAGCTCCTGATCCCGCTAATTTCTTTAATACTTCTATCTCTTTGAGGAATTGGGTAAGTGGAAATTTAAATAGTCAAGCAGTGCATGCTTTCAGATCTTTATGGGCTCTTATTTTTTGTGTGAGTTGTTGGAAAATATGAAATTGAAGAAACTAATGGGTGTTTGAGGAACGTTTTATATCCATTAATTCTATTGTTAGGGATGTTCTCAATTTTGCTTCTAAGTGTGATAAAGCTGTTGCAACTATTCATGGTGTGGTCAAACCAAGTCCGAGCAAAGTAGTTAGATGGATTGCTTGGTCCCCTCCACCACCTCCATATTTGAAGCTCAATATTAATAGGTCTTTGGGGGGTAATTCTGTTTGCAGGGGAGGATTACTTTAGGATGCCTCTAGGAATTGGATTAGAGAGTTTGTTTATAACTTTGGTACATGCTTGGTCCCGGGATCGGAGCTATGGGCTATCCTTGAGGGTTTCAAGTTGGCCAAGCAGTTGCATATTTCTCAACTATTAGTAGACTACGATAGCATGGTGGTGGCCAATCTCATCACTGGCCAAACAGTCGAATGGTGCTTTACAATAGCTTGTCTTTGCAATTTGGGCTACCTTGCAACAAGATTGGAGTGTTTCTCATGCCTTTTAGGAAGCAAATTGTAGTGCAGACTTTCTGTTCAAGTTAGCAAGGAGTTTTCCTCTTGGAACACATGTTTTGTTAGATCCTCCCGATGGTATTGGCTAGTGATTCACCCATGATTTATATGGTGTAGCTCCTGCTAGACTTTGTATGTAGTCTTTTGAGCTTTGCTCTTCATTTTACGAAAAATAATATACTCTTTGGTTTCTTGTTAATATTATTAACTCTACAACACTAGATAACTCTAAGTTTAGTCTTATTATTTTAGATTATAAGAATATTTTAGATTGTAGACATGATAAAAAGTGTCAGGTGGATTCGAAAACAAGTAAATATGGGTGCTCATACTTTAGCACAAGGATGCACCCATCATGCTCAATTCGAAATATGAAATGATATTCCCTCTATTTGTTGGAATTCTATCCTTTAAGTTAATGAATTATCATTTTCTTAAAAAAAATACACAATAAATTGATGTCGCATTCTGTTATTTCTTTTATTATTTTTTAAATTTAATTAACTCGTAATTATTATTCTTTTACTCTATTTATTAAATTTAATTATCTCCTAATTTAAATTACCTTTATTTTCTTTTTTCAATATTACAAAACTCTTTATTTTATTTTTCCAACAATTAATAAACTTATTGGATTAATCAACTTTTGATTCTTTTTCTTTTTTTTTTAAACTTAATGTTTTTATTAATAAATCAACCTGGAAAAACTAACCCATAAAATTCTCTGCTATTCATGATAACATTAATACCTATATTAATTTATAAAACTTAAAAGACAAAGGTCTTTAAATGGGATTAGGAAGGTTATGATGTTTTGTATATTTAATTTCTGTATTTTGAATTCTTTACATAAAGCAAGTAATAAAATGAAATGAAAGGGTCACCAACTCCGTTGCTAGGCCGGTCTTCAATAAACTTTTTTCTTTCCGCGGTTACCTGCCCTTTCTTTTAGTTCCATGATTAATTAATTGGTGTAATAGCTTTTTGAACTGAAAATTTTATGTTTTAATAAACAAATATTTTTATATAAAGAAACAGAATAGAAGAACATCTATAAAATTGATGTAATATTAAACGAATGAAATAAATTTTTATAATATCATTCAAAAATAATAAAATTATATAATAAAATAATCATAAAATGCATTACAAAATTGTATTCCATTGAGATATGTTAAAAAAAATTGTAATACTAAGATATGTCTTTTTAAGTATTCTGCGAAATTTTTTATCAAAATATACGATAACAAGTCATACATGGTATAACCTAAGGATAAAGGTGTTAAAATATATTGGCGCGTCAGATTCGATATGAATTCGCCAAACATATGATACAATGAGGCTCAAAACAAAACACGACCAATTTAATAATTTATCAACACAAACACAACATGAAAATTAGACAGATGATACAAATACGACAAGTTTAATCATCTGATATCATAAACAGATTAACACTCTTAGTATGACTTACATAAAAAAATGCACACATACTATTAATGAATTTTTCAATAGTGATAATAATTTTGATAATTTAATTAATTATATTGAAATAAAAATTAAGGATTTTTTATTTTATGTTTATGATTTATTATAAATGATTGTTTATTTATTAGAAATATTAATGTCGTATACTCATTTAGTGTAGTCTAAGTTTGTGGATTTTCTACTTTTTTTGAAAATTATCATATCGCATATGTTTTCATATCTCGTGTTCTGTGTTCGTACAACCTAGCTCATGGTATATGAGAATACTCCACACTCGAAGCTAATCAACCTATGTTTTTTTTTATTTTGAAGAAAAAATGGTTGAATACATTTATTGCTCCATTTACTTACCAAAAAAGGTTTTTTGGTCGTTTGAACTTTTAAAATAACATTTTAGTCCTTTAAACTCATTTTTTTTATAATTTATGCACGTTTAGCTAAAGATTGATTGCTTGAGTGCAAAATATGCACAATGACGTGGAAAAGAACCATTGCTTAGGCAATGCATAAATTATAAAAAAACACAAGTCTAGAGGCCAAAAGGCCATTTTAAAAATTTAGGTTGTCAAAAGACTTTTTTTGTGAAAGTACAAGGGATAATGAATATATTTGACCATTATTTCACAGATGATGTGATATAAAAAATTTGCCACGTATGACAATTATGTGGAACAAGACCATTATTGGGCATGACATAAATTAAAAAAAAATAAGTTTAAGGAGTCGAAAGGTCATTTTAAAAATTGAGGTTGCCAAAAGATTTTTTTTTGTGCAAGTACGGATGCAATTTTTATATTCGGCCGATGATGTGACATAAAATCTGTCACATAAGGCAATATTAGCATACCTAACTCGCTAATTTTGTGAGTGTATTTCACACTCCAATTTCTTATGTGGTCAGACGTACAAAAATTACAAAAGAACAAGTCTATGTGGCCAAAAAGTCATTTTGAAAATTGAAGTGGCCAAAATATTTTTTTTTTTTGTAAGTACAGAGGGCAATTTATGTAATTGGCCAAGAAAAAATGAAGTTTTTTTTAAAATTTATTTTTGTGTCTTTTTTCTATTAATGAATGATGAGAAAAAAATAAGAAAAGGAGCTAAATCTTTTTTGAAAAAAATTTATGTTACTTATTTTTTCGGATATAAAAAAATAAAATTTATAGAGAAAAAAAAAGAGAGTAAAGAGCTGGGATTATAAACCAATTCTTTCCATGATCAATTTTAGTAAAAGCGTAACTCTAAATGAGAGTGAGAGTTTATTGGATTAAAAAAACTTATGAACGGTGAACAAGAAAAATTAAGTCTGACTAATTCGTTGAATACTTACATTTTTTGAACTAAATTTAATAAAAAATGAAAGAGAACTGATTTTTTTTCAGAAAAAAACTCATGTTACATAATTTTTTTTATATAAAAAAAATAAAATTAATTTTTCTCTACAAATTTATTTTTATATTTTCTTTTTAATTTGAAGAGAAAATTTGTAATTCTTTTTCTTTATATTCCTTTCTTATTTACTAGTAAAATAATTTTTGCTTATTAATATTAGTTTAGTTTTCTTTTCTTTTTCCTCCTATATGACATTATCTGAAAATATAGAACAATTTATCTTCTTATAATTACTGTCTTTACTACTCTTCAAATTACAATAATGCTAAATAACTACTCTTTATACTTGATAATTTGACATATGTAGAGCATCTCCAATGCAAACTTGGATTGCTATTATTTAATCGCCACATAAAAAAAATAGAAAGATTTTTTTAAAAATATTCTCCAATATTAATGTCTAATTAGGATGTCAAGCTAATGTGTCAAAAAATTAAATAGACATTATCTATTACACCCTGTGTTTCTAAAAAGTCTCCTAGACAATGTTAAAATTTATTGCTTTTGGTGATTGATTGTATGTTAAATTGTGGGCATAGAAAAGAGAAAAAAAAAAAAGAATGAAAGAAAATTCAAAACTAATGTATTGGAAAGAGTTTTTAAAATTTATTCGTCTATAAATGGATATTCAACCACATCATTATTTACACATGACACATTGCCACAATCCACATTAACATTTGTATTTGGCTGTCATTTAAAATAAATTTCTCCACTTTTATATATTTATTATATAAATATAAATATTAAAATATCATTTTATAATGTCTCTTAAATTTCTTAATATATATATATTGTCTTTTCTTTTATGTTTAGATATAAAAAAATAGGTTGTATATTACAAATAAAGTACTAATAATTGAATTCATCACAAGCTATCATATAGCATAATTAAATCCACCACTTACTTTGTGCTACATTTTTAATTATCACAAATTGAAGTGCAGAGAGATCGAATATCAAATCTTGATGCAATAAACTAGCTCTAATATTATATATCAATGGATGATTTATATTAAAAGCGTCTTTTGTCGATCACGTGTAGAGGGAGAGATTCTGAATTAAAACCTTTTCACCACAAATCAATTTAATGTGCTATGGTGACAATTATCATGTTGTGTATTTCATCGGTGTTATTTCTGTCCATTAAATCTCACAGTGAATGCAATATATAATTTATAAATTATAATCTATATATATTAATAAAACAATCTTTTTAAAAAAATAATAATAGAGCAATCTGCACAATACGGTGCCTTCACCTAATTACTGTATCATTGGTAGGTATATCACAGAGGTCGAGCCACACTACACCCACCTTAATGCCAAGTGGCAACAACTCTCAAAACACTGTACACAATTTAGTAGCCCATTACAAAATAATCAAAACCCTAGGTCGATTATATTTGGGCCACCAGACCCATAAGTCTTTAACCCAGGCCGGATAGATAATTTCTTTCACTCTATCGAACGACAAGGGTATTTTAGTCACTTCAATACCTCTTATATAATCCTAACCAGACTACAGTGAAATTAGTAACCCTAAAAATTTACACGGTTAAGCATTGTCTATTGCTTGAAGAAATAATCGGTAGCCGATTTATCTCTCTTAATTCGCCATTTTTGCTTCTTTCTTTCCTTCCCTTATGATAGATCTGAGGATTTGTTTTCTGTTTTCTGTTTTTTTTTTTTAATTTAATTTTATTTTTTCCAAAATTTGCCCAATGATGCACACAAATTGTATTGAACGGTTGCAAATGGGTGTTTTAGTTCGTTATTAGCCTTCACTCGCCGCCATGTTCTCCACAGCCACCATTTCTATGTCTTTCTCCTCCTCCTCATGCACACACATATATATACACACATATTGCGGTGGTGTGTGAATGCTTTTGATGGATGCCATTTGCGTTAAAATCGTAGATGATCGGTTTAAGCTATGAGATCTGAGGGCTTTCTAAAAGTTGTTTCAGTTTTTTATTTTTTTAAGAAAAACCCATATCTGCATCTGATTTATATCAACCTTTTCATGTTTAGAACTTGTTTTTGTTGATGGAAGTTAGTTATTTCGCTGGTTCATTGATATGAATGATACACACTCATTATATGTTGGCTATAAATCGAAGGCATTGATTTGATGGTTTCTTTTCCTGATTCTTGTTGTTGGTGTGTTTGTTGCATTTTGTCTTCATGGTGTTTTTTTATCTTATTAGGGTTGTTGTTTATGCCTCTTCTATTTAGAGCATGCTATGGCTCTTAACCTGATAGAATGCATTTGTTTATGCTCAATGATTATACCCGATAAAACAGCGCAGTTGCTTTGGTTTTCACTAGTTAGCCTCTATGTCACTTTTAGCACTCCAGTAGTCTGGAATATTGGCTGTTGGTGGTGGTTTTTGTTGTTGTTGCTGTTCTTATTTCTTCCATAGTGAAGATCTACGCCCTGTTTGGAATAAATGAATTCTACACAATTTTGGAAGTGATATAGACTGGCTTTTAGTGAAAATCTTATGCTTTACTGAGCAAAGATACAAAATATTTTTAGCTGAGGGCTTTATGCGTTCTGAAACTTGTCCAAAATGGCGATTTTTTGTTGGTTTATATATAGAAGCACACTTATTTTCATTGTATTGTTCCTTTAATCTAAATAAAGTTTGACAATATGATACTATTATTTCAGTATGGAATCATTTTTTTATATAGAATTTGGGTTGCTGTGTGCCTGGAGCCTATTCTTGGGGTTGGTAACTTCTGTGCATTTTCTGCATGTCATATTTCTAAAGCCAGGTAGTCATCTGTTGAATGTATGCGCCCAATGATGTTAACTCATTACAGAGTGGTACTTTGTTTTTCAATGTGAGCCTCCTATATCTCTTTCTGCCTCTCCTGCCATTTGAACAGATGCCATTTCTGTCTTCTTCTTCTTCTTCTTTTCCTTATTATTATTATTATTATTATTATCATCATCATCATCATTATCTTTGGTGGTGGTGGTGGTGGTGGTTGTGTTGGTGGTTTTAGATGTATGGAGGCTCTAATTGAAAAACAGTAGCTTTGCTAACTATGAAACGTAGTTGTAAGATCTGAGGGCATCATGCCAATGCATCTTTCAAGTTCTTGAACTATTAAAATGTATTTTTGCTAGTGTTTAATTTATTTCAACAATTGCACAAGTTATAGCTGAGTATTTCCAACTGGACTCTTTTCTGAGGTTATCTTTGTTTTCGCACCTTGGAAAGAACCATTGTGATAAGTTGAAATATACTATTCATCGACTAACATAGATTTGCTATAAAGCTTGTAGTACATATTATAGATTTTCTATAAAGCTTGTAGTAGATGTTTTTCTTTTTTTTATTTATTATGTAGTTATTGCAGCTTGTTTTCTTATTTTTAGCAGTTGGCATTGTTGCTATCTATTTTTTTTAGCGTTCTTTCTAATGACGTAATAATAACTATTTTTTTGTCTATCATCAATAGTTCATAGGCTTACAATTAGAATTCACACAATTGATTCCCATTGTGCCCAATGATGGATAAATCAATTCTATTCAGTGGTTGCGTTGTTTTTTATCACCAGTGTTTCACTACCACTTGTGTGTGTGTGTGTGTGTGAAAAGGCTGTGATGAAAAACATTTGCATTTCACCACGAATGATATATTGAAAGCTATGAGATCTGAGGGCCATTGTCTAAATTCAGCTGTTATGTTATTTTCAGAATGTATGTTTTCTTGATTGCTTTTGTATTTTTGCTGGTGTAAACTGCCATGTTCTTAGAAAATCAATGCAAATCTTAGTGTGGTTGTTTTTGGTATGTTATTTTTATTATTACAATTGCTAGTTTTGTCTTCTAAGTACTTGCCGAATAATTTGATTGTTTGCCTGTTGGGGAAAATATTTATGTTACACAAGTCAGGCTAAGATGTTCCTTTTTGCACTATTTTTATTAATTTGTCATTAGCATTACGCTGAGAAAATATTAGGGATCTATTTGGTAAAATTAGTTATTTTGATAGTTGTTAGTTGTTAGTTGTTTTAGTAATGTTTAGCTGTTAACTGTTTGAATAGCGTTTTATAAAACGCTAAAAGCTAAATATTACATGAGTTAACTTTTTATAAAAAATTATTCTAATCTTTGAAAGCTAAATCAAATGCTATGTTATCGAACAATTTTTTAAGTAGCATTCAGCGTTTTGACTAGTTAAAACTTTAAAAGCTATTTAAAAAGCTGTCGCTAGTTGGATTCTTAGTGTAACATGTTCAATGTGATTGTTGGTGTATCTTGATACAAGTGATTGATGTCAATTCTTTGGTGACAAGGATTGTTTTTGAGTTTAAAATGAGACAATGGATAATTTTCACGTTGTTTTTTATTATTGCATAGTTTGAATTTGGATTTGTTGTTGTCGAAATTGGCTATCATCCCGATATATCACTAAGTATTCTGAGTTCTTTTCATTGTCATCGCCCTTATTTTCACTGGCTTTTATTTGTATCTTTATTATTATATTATGATTGTAGATTGGCCAATGATTGAACAATGTTCAAAGACAAGCATATGTCTGAAATTTTCCATGTTGATCAACCTAATCTTCTCTGCGAGGCTGATTTTGATCTATCTGTGTTGAATTTTTTTATCAAATTGTGTTACTAGTTTAATTTAAACTGTGTTTTTGGTTGAAGCTGTCACTTGTTTGGCTAGAAATGAAAAAAATTGGTTTGAGTCATATGACTTATTTTCAAGAAAATGAAGTCCTGTTCCATAGAATGGAACTGAATATTGCTGAGCCAAAATGCCAATACGCATGCAGAGATACATTTTTATTCAAAATGCCGAACCAAATTTAATCCTGTTAAATAATCTTAGGAGAAAACTCATGGCTTTGCCAGCTACTATAAATTAGATTGAATAAAAAAAAAAGAAACTAATTCTTTACATAAAAATCTGAAAATACCCTTACAACATATAAAATTATATAATCAAGAAATGCATGCTCTCTGAGTATCCACAAGAAAAGGTTCGATAGACTTCTTCAACCTATTTTTTTAATATGAATTTCCATTGGTTTATGCAGCAACCCTTCCAACAATGATATAAATATGTGGGAACATGGTACTTGGTAATCCTTATTTACAGATGTCCTATTGCTTTTGCAGTACATTTGGTGTTCTATCGAGCGAGAGGGGTCTTGCAAATTTTGGTACTGCCCTGACCCTATCCCAGATATCATGCTTGAAGCCTTACGGTCTCTTTTGTACCATTTCTCTTTTGTACTTTCTAGTAGTAACCTATTTTGATGTTTTCCTAGAATTAAACAAAATCATTTAACATGAGCCTGTAACCAAATAAGAAGTTGATGACAAGAAATCAGTTTAGGATCCTGTTGAGGTAGTGGACAAGTCTGTTGTAACCATGTCATATTCTGCAGCTCTGCGCACTTTCTTCGCCATCTTTAGCAGATTCAGTTGCTGGAGCTATTGGAGACTGGAAATAAATAGCAGCTGAGAAGTAGTTCATTGCCAGAAAGTTGTGCACCAGCACCATCTATGATGAGCTTGATGAATTGAATTCGCCTTTGGCTTTGATTTTCCTTGATGGCTATCAGTCTTCATCAAATCACCACCAGATTGTTTAGTTAAAGGAAAAGGGAAAGGCCATTGTTATACCCTTAGTGAACAATTCAAACCTTTTTATAAATGGAGTGTGCACATTCCGAGTGCTTTTAAGAGAAAAGCTGCTCTTTTGATAATGATGGCCACTAGTGTGGTTCTCGAATGATCTGTGTAGTGCTTCAAGGTATCAAGCTAAAACGGTTTTGAACTTTCAGTTATAGAAAAACATACTAATAGAAGCCTCTACCTTTTCTTCTTTTGACCGATCACCCTAAAGAATTGTTAACATGTTAGTGGAAAAGGGGAATTGGATGATTTTGCAAGAACGTCAAAGACAAAGAATTGAAGCAGCAAAATGTTCATTCGCCTCAGTTTTTATTTAATGCGTTCTTTAAAATGCTAGAACAAAATTGTCACAAAATGCGTGCTGGTTCGGGTGATTTTTTATACATATATATATACCTTCTCCTATTGTCTTCTTTCCAGAGTGCAGTGTAACTTAACAAACAATTTTCAACTAAATTCTCATAAAATTGATGTCATTTATCAGTAACAAAATTAGAAAAGAAAATGATAAATCTTGAAAAAAGAACAAACATCCCAAATCAATCCTTGACGAATCAGAAATTTTGTTCAGAAATATAAAATAAGCATAATTTGATCCTACCATCTGTCCTAAATTCTACGAGCAATCTTAAGATTGCAAATCAATATGAGATGCATTGACATTGGTTAACTGCTACGTTTCAGAACTATAACAACTGTTTCCTTTGTAATCACCTACAGTCTCAACTGGGTATGCCTTGATCAATTCAGGAAAATCCTCCTTCAAGTAACTGAAAAACTTATTCTCAAACTGCTTATTGTTCATGATTAAAGCAGATATAATAGCTGTTTTTTTTACGTTATTATTTCCAAAACAGACCATCTTGGCATAATCCTTCTCTCCAAATTGAACAGAAACAGTTGCGGCGACTTAGCAATATCAGAAGGCTCAAAATGTATTTTGGTTAAATAAAACTCCATTAATTTCTTAATCTTCTCCTCTTAAGTTAGCATTAAATTAGGCTGTCTTCTAAATGCGAAACGAAAATCCTTTTCAGACCAGCCAAAGTTTAACAATTGCTTCTTTTTCCTTTCCCAAGTGGATTTGCTCATAATTGCCATTGAACGAGCAGCATATACAAAAGATTTGCGAATTGGTTCAATTCCGATTTCATTGACTTCTCCAACTGCTTCTTCGAAAAACTTGCCCTAGCAATAACGATCGAGGCTCCACTTTTATTAAAATCCTAATACAAGATTCTGGCACACCATGAGCCCTTAAATGGCAGATATTAGACGCCATGAGCTCAGTACCAGACCATATAACAGATGGGCATCTTTTCAATGCATAAACAACATTCTCATCCGTATCAATAAAACCTCTAAGGAAATCAATAGTGGGCAAAATTCGATTCTTTAAACCAGCTTTTAGAATATCTGGATATGCACATAACATCTGGGGCAGATGAGTATTTCTTAACCCCAGTGACTCCAAAAATTCAATCTTTGGTTTTAGAGTTCTCTCTGGGGTCAGCTACAAGACATGATGGGCTGCGTGATATTAAGCTAGCAATTTGAGATTTAGAAAACCATGATCCTTTAAAAGTTGAAGAACCAAATCTGGTTTCTTTGTGATACAAGTATTGACATGCTTAGCGGCTGAAGTAGCTTTCCGTAGAGATAACCCACATGAGTTCATGAGGAAAGAGATTGTTAAAGATGGATTGTCTTTTAGAGGTTGTAGCGTTTGGATGTAACGAAAGGAACAAGCTTTCAAGTACATAGCTCTATGATTTGTAAGTAATTTGGAAAAGAGACGAAACATTTCTTTCAAATACGGAAAGGGAGGGTTTAGCAATACCAACTTACCGAATATGAGAAGCCGATAATGCTGATCAAGTCTAGAAGCGCAAAGCCCACTGCAAGATGGCGGAAAAGAACTCACTTTTAGGGTTTCTCATTTTGTCATTTTGAGTTTGACAGTGGCCGGTTCAGCTCTTACGAGAGCCAGGAAAAAGTAATTTGGGCTTTCCGCTCTCTAAATGGTCTAAAATTACAAAAAAAAAAGTAATTTCTTCTTGATTGCCAAAAATGATATGGGTAATTTTGATGAAATGAGTAAAATCGCAATATATTTTTGAAAATAGAATAAAACAGTCAGATTTTGAGAGCTTTACATATTGTTGAAATTTTTCAAAAATTTTGAAAATTATGCAGAGTGTGAAATATTTGTAAGAAAAATAAAATTGAGTAAATTATAATAAGACGTAGAAAAAAAAATTGGATAAATAGAAAAATTATGAAACTAAGGAACTAAAGAAGACCCGAAACCCGTCTCATTCGAACAGCCTTAATAAAATGTGAGCCATCCGATAGCTGAAAACCTCCCTCCTTTTCCCGCCACAGGATACTCGCCGGAGAACCCGAAAACAATGTTGGAGGCAAGAAGCTTGAGCAAGGTAGTAATTCCATCAACTCTATTTGAGAACCCTTCTCCTGGAAATCTCCAGCCAACTCACTTAGCCCTCCATGTATCTCCTTTTCCGTTCTCCATAGCTTTTTTTTTCTTTTTATATATAATTTATATATAAATTTGTTGTTGGCATTCAGGTTAATGAGGATAATTCTTCTTGTTGGGTCTACATGGCTTCAGGGTGTCATGTCTACAAAATGCAGGTTCGACATTAATTTGTTCATTTTACGCTATTTTAGTTTATACTGAGAGTACAAAACCAATTTGTTAGAATCTTGTAATTATTGGGATAGATTGTGTATATATTAGAAGGATGCTAGGAGATTATTAGGAGATATTAGGAGATAATCTTGTAATTATTGGGGTAGATTGTGCATATATTAGAAGAATACTAGGAGATATTAGGAGATTATTTTCTTTTTTTAAACTATTTTCTTTTTTTGAACTATTTTCTATGTATTATATATATCTTAAACCGTATATGAAAATTCATCAAGCCAATTGCTTATTTCAAAACTTCTTCTTCTCTCTTTCACATGGTATTAGAGCCTATAGTAGTCTGATTATTTTTTTTCTCCTTATTTCTGCAAATTCTCCTGTTTCCACACAAAAAAAAAAAATCCGACTTCAGTTCTGACCCGTTATGGCAACCTTACTGCCGCCTTGAAATCACCAATATTCCGAAGGAGTTGGATCTCATAGCCACCGGAGATCAGTTCCCCAGCTTTCGGCGACCCAAGACCCGAAATTTTGTCAACGGAAACCTCGTCGTCGACCGTCACGCGCCGCCGCAAGGTTTCTGTCTCCGTCACACGCGCCGGCGCATGAGCCCTTTTCCGACGACCTCTCCTTCAACAGCCACCTCCGACCAGTTCGCCTGGGCCATCACTTTTCTGGTCACCCCCTGCACTGTCTCTCTCTCTTAAGGTATTCACAGCCCTTTTTTATCCCTATTCAGATACAAAGCCTTCTCCCGAATTCAAAAAAAAAAAAAAAGATAGGACCACTCTTCTCTAATCCACCTATTATCACTACTGTGAAGCTTCTAGGCAGTAGCAATTATATTTCTTGTCGTCTTTTGTTGAATTGTGCTTTATGGGACAAGGGTATGATCATCATTTAAGTAAAACAGCTGCTGATATTTTAGAAAAAGATAGGACGACATGGTCTAAAATTGATGCACAATTGTGTAGTTTGTTATGGCATTCTCTTGAGCCTAAGTTGCTTCCCTTATTTCAATTCTGCAAAACCTATTGTAAGGTGTGGACCAAAGCCAAGACACTATATACCAATGATATATAGCGAATATATAAAGTGGTGTCTGATATTGTTAACTTGCAGCAAAATCAGCAGGATATGACTAATTATCTTGGACAAGTTGAGACCTTACTTGATGAATTTAATTCCTTTATGCCTTTCTCAGAAAGTACTGCTACACAAGAATGACAAAGAAATAAATTCTTCATGGTTTTGGCACTCATAGGTCTTCGACCTGATCTTAGTTCAGTCCGAGATCAAATATTGACAGGTTCTGTAATTCCCACCTTGGAGGATGTCTCTGCTAGTCTCCTTCACATCTCTGTAACCCCAGCCTCATCACAAAACATGGAAGCATCTGTATTTGCGGTTTAGAATAATAGTCGAAAGTGGAAAGGTAACAAATCCAAAAACTGTATTCATTATGACAAGCCTGGTCATACTCGGAAAAGTTATTGGAAATTGCATGGTAAACCATCGCAGAATCGTTCTTTCAATGCTGACAAATCTGTTGCTCACTTGGTTCAGAATACTGGTGCTGGACTTCTGCCATTACCTAATCAAGAATTTGGTGCTATTACATTATTTGGGACAGACTATAGTGAGTATTTACAATTTCAGACAGCTAAACAACAAGCTAAATAACAGTCATCTATCATCTATCAGTCTGGTAATTCAGTCGCTTGTCTATCCAAATCCACTATTCCTGATCCTTGGGTGCTTGATTCTGGTGCTTCTGATCACATCTCTGGTAATGAAACTCTTTTCTCTACTCTCTCTGTTCCTTCAAACACATTTGCTATCACTTTAGCCAATGGTTCTCAAACTGTAATTAAAGGAATTGGAGAAGCACAACCTCTTCCCTCAGTTACTCTAACCTCAGTACTATTTACTCCTGAATGTCCATATAATTTGATCTCCATTAGCAAATTGACCAAACAACTTAATTGTATTATATCCTTTATAGCTGACTATGTTTTTGTGCAGGACCGACGTACGGGGAAGATGATTGGAGTAGGATATGAGTCATAAGGATTGTACTATCTTTCCTCACCTAAAACCACAGTCGCGCTTACTTCCACTGCTTTCGCTGACCTCCTTCATCGTCGTTTCAGACATCCCAGTCTCATCAAGCTTAAACAATTAGTTCCCAGTCTTTCTACATTATCTTCTCTTGAGTGTGAGTCGTGTCAACTTGGAAAACAAACTCGTGTCTCTTTTTCCAAGCGTGTCAATAATAGGGCTGCAGCTATGTTTGACGTTGTTCATTCAGATGTATGGGGTCCTAGTCGTGTTAGTTCCACATTGGGTTTTGATTACTTTGTCACTTTTGTTGATGACTATTCTCGATGTACTTGGTTGTTTCTTATGAAAAATCGTTTAGAATTATTTTCTATTTTCCAAGCTTTCTGTGCTGAAATTCGTAATCAATTTGGACTTTCCATTAAAATATTACGTAGTGATAATGCCAGAGAGTATTTTTCTCACCCTTTTAATCAATTTATGTCTTCTCA
>CANUEX010040230.1:0-14594 GCA_948099535.1 Jatropha multifida
GATGTTTAATGAACAAGGTATGATCAGCATCACTTTGAATGTACCCAAAGGAAAGCATGGCTTTACTGAACCTTTCAAACCATGCTCTTGGTGACTGTTTCAGCCCATATAATGACTTCTTCAGCTTGCAAACTTTCCCTCCAATCTTGTCATCAACAAATCCTGGAGGAATCTCCATATATACCTCTTCTTTCAAATCACCATGTAGAAAAGCGTTTTTAACATCAAACTGATGTAGCTCCTAGTCAAGGTTGGCTGCACAAGACAATAAGATTCTGATAGTGTTCATCTTGGCTACAGGGGCAAACGTTTCCTGGTAATCAACTCCATGGGTTTGACTGAATCCTTTAGCAACCAATCTAGCCTTATACCTCTCGATTGAACCGTCTGCCCTATGTTTAACCGTGAACACCCATTTACATCCAACTGGCTTCTTCCCTGGTGGTAAAATTACAAGATCCCAAGTCTCATTTTTTGCCAAAGCTCTCATTTCCTCAACCATTGCAGCCTTCCATTTTGGGTCCTGTAATGCCTCTCGCCAATCCTATGGTATAGAAACAGAAGAAACAGACAAAACAAAGGCTCTATAGGAAGGGGACAGAGCATTATAGGAGATAAAATGGGAAATGGGATGTTTAGTGCATGTTCTAACTCCTTTTCTAAGAGCAATAGGAATATTAAGATCATTGTTAGAAGGGCTAGAATCAATATTAGAATCAGAATCAACAGGGATTAAAGAAGACTCACCAGGTTCTTGCTCTTTTGTATTTTCAAAGACTAAAATTGGAGAGGACGGTTGATCGGAGGTCTCATGCTCGACGGTTGCATCTGTATTAGTCCGCCAAGTGTAAGTTTTCAAATCAGGTCTATCCAATCTTCCTAGAGTTTTAGGTGGTTGGTCTCTCTTATTATCTATTTCTATTGGAATCTCCCCCTAGAAAGGAATGTCATCCATCACCTCTTCCTTCTGATATTTCTCTCCTTGAAGAGGTGACTGGACAGGAAAATAAGGCTCAAATTCTTTAAAAGTAACATCCATACTCACAAAATATTTCCTAAAAGGAGCATAATAACACTTATATCCTTTTTGAGTAGTAGAGTAACCAACAAACACACACTTCAAGGTTCTAGGATCTAATTTGCTTGAACCATTCTAACATACAAAACAAACACAACCAAACACTTTAGGAGGCATAGTATAAGAATTTTTTTCCTTGGAGAACCTCTAATGGAGTTTTAAAATCCAAAGTACGAAGAGGCATGCGACTAATAAGATAAGCAGCAGTTAAAATAGCATCACCCCAATATGGTTTAGAAAGATTCATAGTGAATATAAGTGACCTAGCTACTTTCAATAAATGCCTATTTTTCCTTTCAGCTACCCCATTTTGAGCACTAGTATTGACACAATTAGTTTGATGTATGATACCATTAGAATCTAAATAGGTACGAAAAACTGTATTCATGTATTCAATACCATTATCAGTTCTCAGAATTTTAACATGCGCATCAAACTGGGTGCAAATCATTTTATGAAAGTTCTGAAAACACGAAAAAACTTCATTTTTTATTTTCATCAAATAAACCCAAGTCAATTTAGTGCAACAATCAATAAAGGTCACAAACCATCTATAACCAGAAAGAGAGACAGTTTTAGTAGAACCCCATACATAAGAGTGAATAGTAGCAAAAGGAATAAAGCTTTTATTATTAATTGGAGAATAAGAATGCCTAGTGTGTTTGGCAAGTTAACAAGCATCACATACTAAAGCATCCAAATCACACTTAGTAACCAAAGTGGGAAATAAAAGTCCTAAAACAGAAAAAGAGGGATGGCCTAATCTCCTATGCCATTGAACAACTTCATGGGAAGGATTTCTAGAAGTTCCTAACAAAGCTTGATTGGTACCTGGATTTGAAAATCGACAAATGTCATCCAACAGATACAGTCCATTACGTAAGCTACCACTGCTAATCGTTCTCTCCGTGTTCAGTGCCTGAAAAATACAATGAGTAGGATAAAAGGTTACTTTGCAATTAAGCACTTTTGTGATTAAGTTAACAGATAACAAATTAATGGAAAATCGAGGAACATGAAGAACAAAAGAAAGTCTAATATTGGAAGTACAGTCAATAGAACCTGTGCCAGAAATTGGTACAAAGGAGCCATCCGCAATACGAATTTTTTCTATACCTTGATGCTTAGAATATGTGAGAAAATGTTTTATAGAACCTGTTGTATGTTTATTTGCTCCTGAATCTATCACCCAAGAGGGTTTCGCAAGAGAGGTAAGAAAAGCATTACCTGAATTAATAAAATTAGAAGCTGCAGCAGATGAGGAAGAATCAAGCTGTGACAACAAACATTCCAAAGACTGAATTTCCCTATTAGAAAAGCTACCAGCAGTAGATAGTTCCTCAGACAAAGTTCCACTATCAGATACGTGTGCCTGTGGTCTAGACGAACTGACTCGCGTCCCTTCGCGCCCCCTAGTTGGGCGTCCATTTAATTTCCAGCAAAACTCCTCAGTGTGCCTATTCTTCCCACAATAGTCACAAAACAGATGATCTCTATCCGAAGAACCTCCCTTCGCAACCTGTATTTGTTCTCTTGCAGAATTTACAATCAACCCTGCTTTATTCATTGTAGATCTGTGAACCATGGCATTCCTCCTAGTCTCCTCTTGCTGTACAAATGAGTAAGCTTGTTGCAAGGATGGAAAAGGATCCCGTCCAAGAACCTGAACTCGAATTTGATCATACTCATTATTTAGGCTAGCCAAAAAATCATACACTCGTTCTACCTCAATCAACTTCTGAACTTGAGTCGCATCATCAGCACATTTTGCTTGAAATTCTTGATAATAGTCTAGTTCCTACCATAACTTGCTAAGTTCAACAAAATACTGAGTGATAGTCAGATCCCCCTGCTTTGTCTCATGAACCTTTTGTCGTAATTCATATCTCTGAGCATAGTTTCCTGTTTGTGAATATGTCTGTGAAGCGGCATCCCAAATCTTCTTAGCTGTATCAAGGAGCAAATACCCTCGAAAAATAGTTGGTTGCATGGAATTTATTAACCAAGATATAATAAGAGAATTCTTGGATTTCCACTTGTTAAAGCCCAGATCTATTGAAACTGGTTTTGTCGCTCCACCATCAAGGTATCCTTGCAAACCTCTTGCTTCAATGAATAATAAGCAAGACCGAGACCAAGCCAGGTAATTTGTTCCATTTAACTTCACCTGACTAATCTGAAGTGAGGGGCTCTCTGAGTGAAAACTGAAATTGGTCTTCTTTCCGTCACCCATATCGTCAAGAAATACTGTCAGACGTAGAGAAACACGCAATAGCAGTGAAACAAGTCAAAAAAAGGTAAAAAGTTCCAAAAAAGACAGAACTAGATCTGAGGAACCAGTGGAGTTGGGTCGCAACACCAAATCGAGGTCGTCGGAACCAGAAACATCAATGAAACTCGCCGAAAACAACTACACACACTGGCGCGTGACAGATGGTCAGAAACTTCCGTTGGCGCATGTGCTCACGCGCGTGATTGGACAGCGATGCGGTTTTGACGGAGGGCCGATCGGCAGTCCCTCTTCCTTCTGAGGTGGGTGGTGATGATCAACTCTCACTTCTGGCAGAGCTGTTAGTAACTCAAACACGTTTTAGACATAAACCCTTGCTGAAACACTAATTTCGCAGCAAGGCTTTGATACCATGAAGAAAGGGAAGAAAAAAATCTGTATTTCTTGCAATTATGTTCAATATACAATCTCTAAGCTAGGTATTTTACATACAAGGATCTCACTAGAATAGAAAACTAATTAACTAGGAAATTCTAGCAAATAAGGAAAGTAAATCAAGAATGTTAAATACAAGGATTTCAACAAATTCATCTGTTTTATAATATTTATCATATTTAAAATTTTACGTCTTTTAAGAAAATTATTAAATTTATTTAAATTATAATAAATTATTAAGTAAGTTGATTATATTATTTTTTATTTAATATTAATTCTCTAAGAAAATTATTAAATTGAAGTAATAATTATTAATTATATATAAAATATAAATATAAAAAAATATTTATTACTTTTTGAAACCACAAATGTATATTTTTCAATTCATGATTAGAATTATCAACCATAAGTTTTCTCTTTTTTTTTAGTTGTTTATTGCACATTAAAATCCGACTTAAAACTAGCGTGAACAAAGAGTTGAAATTTGAATCAAAGGGTCAAAACAGGTCAAACTGCAGCTACGCTTGGAAGTGGCTGCAAGACCACTTGCGACGGCTGCAATGCCACTTGGACAGCTGCATAAGGGCCTATGACCACCCTGGACGCATCGCATCTCCTTATTTATTTCGTTTTTGATCTCCAACTTGAAATTTTTTCATCTCTATTCTATGAAAAGGCTCCTTATCCTCGCTATCATACAACTTTGACACCCTCTGACTTTTTGAGTAATTTCTAGAACTCTTTGCAATCTAAATTTTCCTTTTGCAATTAATTTTCTTAAATAAATTAATTTCTTCCTAAATTAACTCTTTTGACTCTTCACCACGAAATTAAGATCCATTCGAGTTGTTAGAATAATTATCCTGAAAAAAAATTTGGATTAAACATCCAAAATATGATAAATTAAACTAAAATCAATTATATAAATTGTTCTAAGAATCTAAGGAATATGCAGATAAATTTTGGGATTCATCCCTGTATTATATTGTAAACTAAATCAACCAAAAACTTTCTTCTCTTCTCATCATCTTTTTATTATTTTTTTTTCACGATTATCATTATTGGGAATCTGCGATCATCCTAAAATCTTCATCAAGGGGCTAGAATTGATGCTTGTAAATTATTTTATAATTTATCTCATTTTGTTTTTACTTTTTGATTGCTATTGCGAGATGGAGATATAAAGATTTTCTTTATGGATGATGGTGTTGAGACTTGGTTTCAAAAAGTAATAAATAGAGATAGTTATGTATATAAAGATCTTCTTTATGGATGATGGTGTTGAGACTTGGTTTTTTTATTTTGCATATAATAGATTTTTCATGAATTTGTACAATTATAATAATTTATCATGGATTTATATACTATTTGATTATCAAGTTAATCTCAATTATGTTTATTCTATTTTTCAGATTTTCTATACTAAAAACATTTAAGAAATAAAATAAAGACAATTTTCAGAGTATGAATTACTATAATTTTCCTTTTGATTTTATAATTTTCGTTTATTAATTAATTTTATCCTTTTTTAATTGATTTTACTGTTTCTTTGTGCAATTTATTTATTACTTTTTACACAAATTAAAAATATTATTACTAATCTATTATTAGGGAAAATAATGAATTGCTATAATTATTTAAGTAGTCTCTTATATTTATGTAAATATTTATAATTTCTTTGAAGTTCACTTCCGCCGTATTACTTTGCCATTCCCTTTGAAAAATAAACTTTTTCCGTTGATTTTGAGAAGAAAAAATGAAATTATCCTTTATAACTTTTCATTGACATTATTATCAATCTCTCTCCTCTAAAATACCTAAACTCAAATTTCTATTATCTTCCTCAACGCAACGTCGTCTTCATCGCCACTACTGTGTCTCTGTCAACCATCATCTCCATAACTAGATCACCATCGAAACTAAAACCCGACATCTAAACTCAATCGAGTCATCAACACCCTTTATCCATATCTCTGTCTCTCCTTGATTCTTTGATCACCTCTTCTCTCAATTCTTTGGTTCTGAGCTTGACTTCGCATTCACCTACAACGATAACAATTTCTCTAATTGTGTAAATAGGGTCAAGATCATCCCCGATTTGCTTAAGACAAAATTCGACAGTATCTCTTGCGCCAGCATCCCTGACTAGGCCGCAATCGCAAGAGGCAAAGGGAAGAAAGAAAGTGGTGACCTTTGCCTTTATTGCAAATTTCTAAACTGGTTGTTCAATTTCGGGTTTAAAATCAAATTGGGTGATTACTTTAAATGTAGTTCGCAATTTACGATTTAAAATTTACATGGGCATTTGTTAATGGCAGTGTCGGGTTTCAAGTCAACAAAAGTAAGTTAAATGTGCTGTGTAAATTTTTGCTTTGCTACATGAGCAAAGTGATGCATATAATTGCTATTTCTAGGATTAGCTGTTGAGGTTATTGAGCTAAGTGATGCATATGGTTGCTGTTTATGGGATTAGTTGCTGAGGTTATCGAGGAAAGCAAATGAGTTGAAAGGGAGGACATGTTAATTAGAGGATTTAGGATAATTTGGTCATTTTATTAAAAATTAATAGAAAAGGGTGTTTTTTGGATGGAGTTATCTAAGTAATACGATGGAGGTGAACCTCAAGGATGTTATAAATACTTATATAAATATTAGGAACTACTTAAATAATTATGGCAAACCTCTAGAATGAAATAATTATTTTCCATTATTATTGTCATGATTAATATGAAAACATGATTTACTTTTATGTTTATTATTGATTTTTAAAATATATAATACTTCTTGTTCCAACTGTCGATGTATTTCGTTTATATTTCTTGTTGACTTTTTAAAGTATACTATTCCCTCCATCCTAAAAAGAGAGTCTACTTTCTATTTTCACACAGATTAAAAAATAATAGTTATTACGATTAAAGGACAATTTTATTCATAAATTTTCATTTTAAATAACACATGAACAATTATTATATTAAAATGATAAGTAAGAATTAATAAAGATTTATTGAAAATAGTAAAATTTAATAAATGTATAGTAGACAATTTAAGGGTTAACTATAATGCAAAAAAGGAAAGTGAATTATATTTTGGAACAAACCAAAAAGAAAAGATGGAAAATAGTAGACAACCAAATTTATGATTAGGAATTTTATTTCAACTATATATATAATGTTATTATTTAGAAGTTATAAAGAATGCATACAAGGTATAATCTAGTGGTAAGTGTATTTACAATCTAACTATAAGTTTAGATTTGAATCCCCTCCCAAATACTCAAAAAACAAAAAGTTATAAACAACTATAATTCTATTGAATCACCCGTACACGGAAAAATAAAAAATTACTCCCTCCATTTTTTTATTTAGAGAAAAAAGAAAAAGCTCTTGTATTAAGAAAGTTAGTTAAATTAAATTTTCTCCCTAAACTGTCCTTCATTTCATCATTAATTATAGGAATAACAGCTGACAAAAGGCAGTCCCAAGAAAAACATTTATTGTTGTAACACCCACTATCCGATCCTGTGATTAGAAAGAAAATATCACATTCTATACTAGAAGCATAGACTGACTTATTTAATAATTTAATACTATCCTTAATTAAGAAACATTCTATTTAACAAGAGGGTAAATTTTTTTTTTGTTACATTAGAATGGTGGCGAAAGATTCAATAATTTCAAAGAAAACTTTTGTAATAACTTATCAACTATATAACACAAGTAAATAATTTCTGTCAATAATAAATAATAAAATAATTCCTCATATAATAAAATTATTTTTAATATATATATATATAAAGTAACATTTGCAAAAAAGATTTCTAAACTTAAAACAATGATTCCTCCGTGGAACTTTCGATAATAAAAGTTAAATAATCAAATCCAAAATAATTTTAGTATGTAATTTCAATTCACAAACTACCACTTACACTCTCATCAAATTAAATTTTATATTACATGCCAAGTTATTAAAATACTTATACTCAAATGTCTGAAAGAATATCCTCCCCATCCTCTAATTCTGAAATACTGAATCACCTTAGTCTGTACTATTTCCAACTTGCGCATAAAAAATTTATCGCGCTGAGTATATAACTCAGTGATGCTACTTATACATTAAATCAAAAAATGATTTTAAAATATAAATCTAAAAAAGAATTTTTATAGTTATAAAATATTTATAAATAAGACCTTAATAATCATAGTTATCATTACATTAAATATTTATTCTTAACTTAAACATTCTATTCATTTAAAACCAATATTCAAATTAACATACAAAAAAATATACTTATTACCATAATCACATATCCTTAAAATTAGGAATATGTAATGAACCAAAATCATGTTACATAACTTATTAGCTTAATTTCCTTAAAAAACATATCTTTCTTAAGTGTTCGTATACACTTAAGAGAAAATGAAGCATATAAAATTTCAGAAATAAAATTAGATAGGTCTAGTATGCCACATAATCAAAGGGGCAATTCAAAGCCGAAACTTAAACAGAATGACCTTAATTCGCCAATATAATCATAAGGCATCCAAGGTCTAACAGAAATAGATAAAGCGGGTCCACTCAAACAGAAGGTATTTAGAACCTAATATATGATCAAAGCTCATATCCAGATAATCAGAGTGACATCATTATGCCGAATATGCTCATCTTACAAAATAAATCAAATCACACAATAAATTCACACTAAGTATAACAGAGCCCAAAAACTTATCTTTCTTTACTTATTTAGAATCTTGCATATAAAATTTGCTCCTTCCTTAATATTGTGGGTCCCGTTTATATGTGGCACAACCCAAGAGGGGGGTGAATTGGATTTTCTAAAAATTTTGCTTTTAAAACACCAAATTAGAATTCTGTTGCAGCGAAATTAGAATGAATTTGTGAGAGACAGTTATTCAATTTAGAACTTCCTCACAACACAATTCTAAGTTTAGAACAACTATGTGAAAGACAGCAATTGATTTTAGAACTGGTTCACAAGCCTTCTACAGGATTAGAACAACTCTGTGAAGTGAAGTTATCAAGTTTAGAATTACTTCACGAAGCTACTGCGAGATTAGAAAGACTTTGCAAAGAGAAGTAATTACATTTAGAACTTCTTCATAAAGCGTCTGTAAGATTAGAAAATGGATCGCAACTTAAATTATGAACTGTATTGGATATGGAATGACAAATTAGAACTTGAGAAGATCACAATATAGAAATCTAAAATTCTAATTTTCTACAGAGATAGAGCTTATTCACGATTAGAAACTGAACCTTAAGCAACTTTGCATTTCTGAAAAATATAAATACTTGTGTAAACAGAAAATAATCAAGCAAAACTTCAGGAAATAAAAGAAGATAGACACAGAGATTTATATTGGTTCGGCACTAACTCGCCTACATCCACTCTCCAAGACACATCTTGAGATCCTCCACTATGTTATTTCTTTTCAAGAGTAAGGGACAAACCAACAATTACAAGGAAATAGAAGGAAATAGATTTTACACTTAAATCTAACCTTAACCAACTAGGTTTCACAGGTTTTAGTTAACCTCTACCCTTTTCTGTTTTGCAGAGATCAGAAAACTCATATCAAGACATTAAAATCCCACACAAGGAGAAGGTCGCTTGATAACCTATAACACTATAGCTTCTCAACTAAGTTATTACACAAATATATTTCGTTTAAGTTTCTCTAACCACAATAGATTATAAAAATCTACGTGGAAAGAGAGAAATGCAATTATAAACACAGATAATTGAATACAGATTTGAAATTAGAAACATAGATCTATTCTTCAAAAAGAGTTGAAAATAAAATTCTTTTCACTTGGATAATATCTCTTGAAGAACAACGATGAAAAGAAAACGATGGGGGTTGAAGAGAGAGCTTAGAGAGATTTTGAAAGCTTAAAAAATGGCTCATACTTTTTTCCAACATTAACTTGGAGAATCAAAAAATTTTTTATAGAGAGATGACAGATTTGCTTTAAGAAAGTTTGGAGATAAAAACCATTTAATGCTTCTGTCATGTTTTGGCTAAAACAAGACAGTGCATGAAGAGTAATTAAGAAACTTATTCCTTAGGTTTAACATGCATAGCTGCCAGCATTAAATATGAAGAGTTGTTGTATTAAAAAATTGTGTTGCATTTAAGATCAGAAATCCCAACAGCTATAACAGAATTCTGACAGCTATTCAGAACTCATTAAATAGCTGCCAACATTTTTACTCCAAGAATATTTTGAATGGAAAAATGTGAAGAAAATCATCTGGGCACTCTTCTTTTAATTTCTTTATTCAAAATCATTTAAAAATAATTTTTGAGAGAGAGAAAAAAATTTGATTTGTGCTTATAACATTATTTACTCTCAATCTTACATTAATTTCCTAAGACACAAAATAATACTAACTAAAAATAATTCTTCCATAATCTTCATGATCTTCAGATAAATGTCTTGGATGTAGGAATATAATTTCTTCAATAATCTTCAAAGATAATTTCTGCATAAAGTATCTTTAGCACAAAAATAATATATAATTTTATTTGGTTTAAAATAATCTTCAAAAATCAAGAGGAGAAATTAACCTTGAACCAACAAATATATTTGTAGATATCATAAAATATCAATCGTATATCATTTAATAATGATATCCATATCCAATCAATCAAAATATTTAACAAAGATCACATTGGACAATATTTTATTTCACAAATATTTCTAAAAACATTTAATCACAACCACTCCTCATATTATAAATAATAAGTAGCCAACATTCTCCTTTTCATATAAACAGATTTCAACATAAATTTAAGAACCTTTTTAAAACCACAATATATCACATTATACCTTTTTTTGTTTAAAAACCATAAAAATATTATTCCAATACTTCCTTTAAGAAATGAATTACTTTATAAAAATATAAGTGAAATCAAATACATTTAACTTTAATTAAAATAAAAAGTTAGTATTGCACTAACCTAGATTGAAAGGCTTCCTTAGCTATACTTCTCTATTAATAGACTCTTTAACTCATTTTTATGGGTATCTCAACTTATAAACAATTTATATCATATAGGTTAGTTCTTAGTATTCACTTTTTATTGATATTTAAATTTCTTATTATTCTTATTTTTAATTTACATCTATATTTCATTTTATTAAATGTCTTAAATTTATATTATTAGACATATTAAATATTTAAATCTTTCAAAATCTTATTTTACTTTTTAAACCTATTTAACAATCATATTTTTAATTCTATATAAATAAATATTTATTTTATTTACTAAAATCAAATAAATAAATAATAAAATTATTTATTTATTTTACCAAATAAATATAATAAAACTTTATAATCTAAATTCAAAACTTCTTAATTTGCTTTTCTTAAAATATCATTTAAAATTCTATTTTTAAATACTTTATTAAATTTAATCAAATACAAAGTAAATTTTATTATTAGATAATTAAATTATTCTTTCATCACTTATTTCCTTATTTAATAAATCAAAGTTTGTTATTTTATAAATTGATTCCTCCTTTCTTTTTTCTATTATAATTTGGCAGTATTTCATTTGTAATTTCAGCTGCCTATATTACACATTTCACAATAATAACATAGTCCATCCATCAGGCAATTTCATACCATTTTTCCATCTGCCATCTATAGTAGTTTCACTATTACAATATGTCAATATTTATTTTGCCTTTCACCATTTTACTATCTCCATTAAATATTTCCTCAACTAAGCTATTCCAGCAACGAGCTTTGAACTGTTGTACTACTTTATTACACAAAACTGTATGTTATGGATGTCATAATAATTTATACAAAATTCATGAACAAGTATATTAATTTGGTCAAACTTGAGGGACTAAATAGTAATTTTCCTAAATTTTAAAATAGAATTAATAAAATGATCTCACTAGAAAGAAGGCTTGAACCTCTAACCTTATTGTCAATAGTCACGCACTCAAATCAACTGAGCTATTCCAACAACAAACTTTACAGTCTGTTTGAAACAAATAAATGATGGTTTTAGAATTTATTTGTAAATGAATTTCAAATAGAATTGATTTGCAAATGAATTTGTCATGTTTGGTATCCTACAGTTTAAAATAAAAAATTCAATTGAATTCCACAAAATTATGTTTAGAATAAATTCTTAAATAAAAATTCGTATGTATTTATTTTCTAAAATACCCTTAATATAATAATCTAATAAAAATGAATAATAAACACCTATTTATATTTATTATATACGATATCATAACTTTTTGTTTCTTTACTAAGATATAAATAATAAATTTCATATAAATAATACACTCACATTCCACCCTAACTAATTAATTAATTAATCGTATAATATAAATATAATATATACAATAATTATAACATTCATCATAATAGTTATCTTTAATTTGTATAAAATGTCTCCATTCAAGATTCATTTAACTAATTAATTTACAAACTACAAAAATATTTGAAAAAGTTATTATTATTGTTAATTATACTTGAAAACATTAGTGCATAGAACAAAAACTATAATTTCGCACTAATAATTATGAAATCCAAAAAGAAAAAAAAAGAGAAAATAAAAGAAATACTTTAGTCTATAGAGGGGTAGTTTTGTCAAATAAAGTTTAATGGTTTATTATTATGATCAAGTTTGATAAAATAAATAAGTTAAATAAGTAAAAAAAATTGAATTTGTAGAAGAAAAGGGTAGTTTTGTTACAAAAAATTGGAGTGTTTAGTTTTGTGAAATTCATTTGGAAATTCCATCAATTTTTGTAGAATTTAGTGTAGTTATATTTAATTCCGTGGAATTGAATTCCTAAAAGTGAAATCTACTTTTTTTTTCTTTCCAAACACGAAAACATAGATTTCTAAATAAATTCCACAAAATTTTATGAAATTCATTTATTCCAAATAGGCTCTTAGATTTCTATACTAACAATTGAGACGAAACCATATATTAGAGATATAATTATAAATTCTCAAAATACATGTACGAGTATATTAATTTAGTCAAACCTGAAGAACCAAGTAGTAGTTTTTCCTAAATTTCAAAGTGGATGTAATAAAAAGGCTTCGTTAAGATGACGTAAACCTTAGACATTGTAGTTAACAACCACACGCTCTAACCAACTGAGCTATTCCAGCAACAAGCTTCGAACTGTTGTATTACTTTGTTACACAAAACCGTAGGTTATGGATGTCATAATAATATGTACGAAATTCATGAACAAGTTTATTAATTCGGTCACACCTGAGGGAATAAATAGTAATTTCCCTAAATTTTTAAAATAGAAGTAATAAAATGACCTCACATGAAAGATGGCTTGAACCTCTAACCTTGTTATTAATAGTCACACTGAAACCAACTGAGCTATTCCAGCAACAAACTTTAGATTTTTATACTAACAGGTGAGATGAAACCATAGATTAGAGATATCATTATAATTTCTCCAAAATACATCGGTCGAGTATATTGATTTGGTCAAACCTCAAAGACTAAATAGTACTTTTTCCTAAATTTCAAAGTGAAAGTAATAAAAAGGCTTCGCTAGGAGGACTTGAACTTGAGACATTGTAGTAAACAGCCACCTGCTTTGACACATCGAGCTATTCGAGTAACAAATTTTCAACTTTTGACCCATCGAGCTATTCGAGCAACAACTTTTCAAGTTTTGCACTAATTTGTTAGATAGAATCGTAGGTTAGAGATGTCATAGTAATTCTTCCAAAATACATAGATGATTATAATAAGTTGGTCATACCTCAAAGATTAAATAGTAATTTCTCCTACTTTTTAAAATAAAAGTAATGAAAAGACATCGCTAGAAGGAGGAGTTGAACCTTCGACCTTGTGGTTAACAGTTACACGCTCTAACCAACTGAGCTATTCCAGCAACAAGGTTCGAACTGTTGTACTACTTTGTTACACAAAATCGTAGGTTATGGATGTCATAATAATATGTAGGAAATTCATGAACGAGTTTATTAATTCGGTCACACCTGAGGGACTAAATAGTAATTTCCCTAAATTTTTAAAGTAGAAATAATAAAATGACCTCACATGAAAGAAGGCTTGAACCTCTAACCTTGTCATTAATAGTCACACACTGAAACCAACTGAGCTATTCCAGCAACAAACTTTAGATTTCTATACTAACAGGTGAGATGAAACCATAGATAAGAGATATCATTATAATTTCTCCAAAATACATCAGAAGAGTATATTAATTTGGTCAAACCTCAAAGACTAAATAGCACTTTTTCCTAAATTTCAAAGTGAAAGTAATAAAAAGGCTTCGCTAGGACGACTTGAACCTCAGACATTTTAGTTAACAGCCACCTGCTTTAACCAACCGAGCTGTTCGAGCAACAAATTTTCAACTTTTGCACTAATTTGTTAGACAGAACCTTAGGTAAGAGATGTCATAGTAATTCATCCCAAATACATATATAATTATAACAAGTTCGTCATACCTCAAAGACTAAATAGTAATTTCTCCTAAATTTTAAAATAAAAGTAATGAAAAGACATCCCTAGAAGGAGGGGTTGAACCTCCGACCTTGTGGTTAACAGACATACGCTCTAACCAAATAAGCTATTCCAACAACGATCTTCGAACTGTTGTACTACTTTGTTACACAAAATCGTAGGTTATGGATGTCATAATAATATGTACGAAATTCATGAATGAGTTTATTAATTCGGTCACACCTGAGGGACTAAATAGTAATTTCCCTAAATTTTTAAAATAGAAATAATAAAATGACCTCACATGAAAGAAGGCTTGAATCTCTAACCTTGTTATTAATAGTCACACACTGAA
>CANUEX010040232.1:0-83822 GCA_948099535.1 Jatropha multifida
AATATGGGCTTACTATTCCGATAGTCAAATGATAATAGGGATGAGTTGTGATAGTTTAGGCTTACTACGGGCCTCGGGTGCCTTAAGCTTACCTAGGTCCTAGTGCCGGTCCGGCCCACGGTTTTGGGTCGTGACAATTATGATGGACAAAAAAAAAAAGGTTAAATTTAATAATGATAAATTACCTCTATTTTAGTTTGTTAACAAATAAAATAAGAAGTTATTATTAATTATTCAATATATTCAAAATATTAATCAATACTGTTGCAAAAATTTAAATCTAAAAATTTAAAAATAACATCCTCGCTTGGTTTAGATCTAATATTAAGTCCGTAACAGCCTATACCTAGCAAGATATTGTCTGCTTTAGACCGAACCCACTTAGGCCCTCATGGTTTTATTCTTGGGCTAAAAACCACTTAATAGCCCAAAAGGCATCTTGTTAATCTAAGGCTTGTCCATCCTTATGTACTTCACTTTCACCTTGTGCTTAGTCGATGTGGAATTCACCTAAGCGAAGCTTACATTTCAAGCTAGCTCCTCAACCAATGCGGATGTTACAAAAGGGACATGGGAGGTTTTGAGAAAACAAGATAGGATTTGGTTGCAAACAATGCAGTAATCAATATTGATATGCTTCATTCATTCGTGAAAGACGGGATTGGTGGCTATATAAGTTGCGGCTTGGTTATCACAGTAAAGGATTACAGGTAGTGGTGGGAAAATCTATAGATCGCAAAAGATGTAAGAGATCCATTGCAATTCACAGGTGTGTTTGCCATACTCCAATATTCCGCTTCAGCAATTGATCTACTTACAACCGATTGTTTTTTCATTTTTCAGGAGATTAAAGACTCACCCAAGAATATGCAATACCCACATAGCGAACGACATGCGGTTTGGCAAGCAGCCCAGTCAGCGTCACAGTAGGCTTTAAGGGTGAGATCATTCATGAAAGGAAAGAACGGTCTCAAATCTAAAGTACCATAGAGGTAATGCAAGAGATGAAAAGTAGCTTTGAAGTATCCTTAACACAGATGCTGCATGAGCTGACTTAGCTGCTGGACACCAAAGGTTATGTCAGGCCTCGCCATATTCAAATAAAGAAATCGACTGACGAGACAATGATATTTCTACGGATCCAGTAATGAATCTCCTGTATCAAGTAATAGCTTTGACCCTTGTGTATAAGGTGTATGGACAGTAGTGGTTTGGTCAAGACCTGCATCTTTTAATAGGTCCAAGATAAATTTCCATTGGCTTATAATCATTCCCTGGCTTGATCTAGCAATTTCAAGCCCTAAGAAGTATCTGGAAGGCCCCAAGTCTTTGATTGAGAAAGTTTTGTGTAAATGTCTTTTAATGGCAATGATATTTTCTTTTGTTGGTCACATAATAAGTATGTCATCCATATACACAATAAGTGCAAGAAAATCTATATCTGAACCCATAATAAACAGGCAGTAATCATTATGAGATTGTGTAAAAGCATAGCTAAGCAAGGTAGTGGTAAGTTCTTTATTCCATTGCCTGTCGACTTGTTTTAAACCATAGAGAGACCTGTTAATCTTGCAAACCTAACCCTGGATAGCCTTGTCATAGCCTTTAGGAGGAGTCATGTAGATATCTTCCTCAAAATAGCCATATAAATAGGAGTTGTTGATGTCCAATTAGTGCAATGGCCAATTTTTGGCAACCACTAGAGCTAAAAAATTCACATTGTGACTAATTTGGCCACAAGAGAAAAATTGTCAGTATAGTCAAGCCTTAACACCTAATTGAATCCCTTTTGCCACTAATTTGGCTCTAAATCTGTCAATTGTACCATTCGGCTTATATTTGACCCTGTAAACCCACTTACAGCTAATAGGTTTCTTTCCTTTTGGTAATTGTGTGAAATCCCATGTATGATTAGCTTTTAGGGCCTCAAGCTCATGCTGTATAGCCTTTACCCAATTTTCATTCAATTTTGCATGATAGTACAATATAGGTTCATGAATGTGTAACATGTTATTTTGGAAAGAAAGGTATGATGATGAAAAGGAACAAGTAGAAGTGTCTAATGTATTTTGTGTATTTGCAGGAGATGATATTGTGCCTTGGGAAGTGACAGTAGCAATGAAGTCAGATACCCATGCAGGCTTCGAATGAGTTCTGGAGCTTCTTCTCAGGTTTAGTAAAGTGTTTTATGGTGCTGAAATTACTAGCAAGGGTAAAGGTAAGATATTTGCAATTGGAATTGGGTTGGTTGGCATTATTGTATATGTGTTTGTGATATGAGGTGTATTTGAATGAGTTGGATCAAGTATAGATGTTTGTGTATTTGATAAGTTTTATGTATTTGTGGGTATATGGGTATTGGTTGTGGTGGTGTGAATGGGTTCTGTTGTGTGGTCCTCAAGACAAGTTGGAAGGGTGAAGTTTGTTATGGATTCTGGTTTAGAATTGTGAAAGGGAAAGAAATTTTCCTTGAACTTGTATCTCTAGAATGGAAAATTACCTTAGTATTTAGATCATATAACCTATAAGCTCTTGTTGTGGAGCATAACCTAATAGGACACTAGGAATGGCTCTATGATCAAACTTTCCTTTTACGGTTTAACATTTGAAGCAAAACATAGGCACCCAATCACCTTAAAATGACTTAAATCAAGGGTTATGTTATGTAAGATTTCATAGGGGTATTTTCATTCTAAGGTTTCTGTTGGGACTTTATTTGCTATGTGTGTTGCTGTGAGTAATATTATTGACCAAAAGGTTTTGGTTAAATGTGATTGAACTAGATAGCCCTACCAATCTGCGATAATGTTTTATGTTTGATTTCAACTCTTTTATTTTATTGAGGGGAGTATGGGGTAATTAATTAGTATAAAATTCCCTTTGATTGAAACAAGTCTCTCACTTGACTATTTAGAAACTCTGTCCCATTATTAGTCCTAATCCTTTTAACTTTGGTTCTAAATTGAGTTTCAACTAGATTCAAGTAATGTGCGATAATGTCAAATGCTTGAAATTTGTTTGTCAACATATAAACCCATGTATACCAACTATGATCTTCTACTATAGTAACCATGTACCTAGTTCATGTTATAGAGGTTACTGAATAGGGCCTCCACACATCCATGAAAACTAACTCAAAGGTGTTATTTGTGTTATTTGTAGTGAGAAAGAAATTTTGTGTATGTTGTTTGGATAATAGACACATAAAACAATCAAAAGGCTTCATATTAATATTCTATAAATGTGTCACACGGATTTACTCTATGACAGATAGTTATTGCCAGTGAAAGATACATTAACCGGATTACAAGTAGGATTATCTGAGTTTGTGAATTTATAGATATTTAAATCTTCTTGATCTGTTATCTATGGTGTTTCTATTTCCATTGATGAAAACTTCATTTTGCGGATGAAAAATTTCTGGTAAGATGACTGGATCCAAGGAAGAAGACAAATCACAATCAAAGTATCAGTTTTATAGGCTTTGATAAAATGATCAAGTTTAGAGAAAAAAAATTGAGATTAAGCTTCATTAGAAGAAGAAGATTAGAGAGAAAATATTTCTGTGTTGTATTAATTGTAATGGAATAATCAGATATATACATTATGTCAGCTATATGTTGTATGTAACAAGAAAACTATAGCTAGCTATTGTGAGAGTCAGCAAGTGTTGTTGGACTGCTTGTTAGAGTGTGTGGGGCTTTAGTGTTGTGAGGTACGGAATGAATAAATAACATTGACCAAGGTCTCATATACTGTTTCAATATCCATGGTTCTAACAACCTATTTGGCAACAACCTGCTTTCGTCAGTTATCATACTGTGCACGAAACTTATAGTTATTTATTTCTATATAAAATTATATTTTAAATATCATTCCATCGTTTTATTTCTACCTTTCTGTATATATTTATTTTCAAGGTTTACCATCTGACAGAAATTAGAAGCATAATTTAAGAACCATGGGATTTGACAAACAAATGACAGAAATTAGGACCAAGAGCTCTATTTATTAATTTGTAATTTAAAGACTATTAAAAATAATAATATTTAAATATTAATTCCGCGGGCCGGAAATTTTTTTGTTTGGGTTGTTAGAATTTTACTAATATTAGCCATTAAAAATCTGTAGTATATACTATACTAATAGATTCTGTTGATAAAAGCAATAGTAATGTAAAATATACTAACTAATTATTATTTCATAAGAAAATAAAATAAAATACATGTATTTGTAGCGGTTGACGTGGATCTCTAAATGCCACCCCATCTGAATAATTTCTTTTTAAATGATTTTTGTTATCTAATTCTGAATTTCAATGGAAATTATAATTAAAAAAATTAAAAATATTTCCTTTAGGTACCAAGCAAAACTGTGAAATTTCTTTTCTTTTTTTTTACCACCCTTCTTTACATCTTAATTTGAAGAATATTTCCTTTTTTTAAAACTCTTCCAATTTCTTTAACGACAACAATAATGGAGAGGATAATATGGCACCGAGGTTGCAAGTGTACAATATTAAAATAACTAAAAGAGACAAAAATACTGAGCCAAAAGAAGTGGGCGGTGGTGCGCCGCCGCTCCCGAATATCATCCCGAAGTAGTCTGCATCGCTCCCAGTGGACCCCGCCGTTCCCGTGTTGGTGGTCCCGGCACCGTTGAAATCTGGAGTAGGAAAGTCCCCACTGTCTTCTCTGTGCAAATAATAATTCCAAAAACACGTTGTTAATAATAAATACATTAACACAACAACAAAATCGCAACCTGAGATTTTTCTTTCAGATAAATTATGCTTCAATAAATGCATTTAAAAGACAGACAAATCATATTCAAGTATAGCACAGTATATCCTTCAATATAACATCTTTAAATTTGTATTTATATTTGATGACTACTAATAAAATATAATATAATATATAAGTTTAATGTAATATTATACTAAAAAAAAAGTTAATTTACGAACCCCATAAAAAAAATGATGCTTTTCATTCGAAATAATAAAATAAACTTATCCCTTGCTTTTTATGCAAATGTATATATATAAAATTTCAAAATAGGATTGACTATGGGGCCAGCTGTGGTCTTGTGATATTTTGAAATTGTAGTTACCGTTGTGAGACACACACAGACAGAGGACACAGAAAAAGCCAGATGGAATTATTAAAGAAAGCAGGCAGAGATACACGGGATAAACAATTCTAGCTTGAAGTAACCACGAAAAAGAGCTAGGAAAATGGTAAGTAGAAAATTTTACACATTTCTTTTTATGTATATAATCTACTAAGCTAATTATAGAATTGGGGACATACAGAACAAATTCTTAGATTAATAAATCCATAATTGGAAGTACAAGTAGAAAATGACTGAAAACAAAATTGTCAACAATTTCTAACACTCTATTTGGCATCAAAGTTCAAAACTTAGTAAAACCATAGAAGGGAATTGAAGATGTTCAAATTGCAAGTGATAGCTATATAATATACCAACTGCAATATTGCCACTCCCCACCACATAATTTCTGAAATATACAATAATGCATATCCAAATGAACAAAAGTCAAGAATAGCATGCAAGCAAATTTGTCACACACAAGGAAAAAAGCTCCTTTTTCCAATAGTGATGTGAGCTTCTTGCCAAAGTGATACCATAAAAATTTGATAAACAAACATAAAATTGGACCCGCACATATTGGCTGGAAAGCAGATCAAGCGAATATAACTGAGTCATACGTACAAAACAACCACCTAGATGGACCCTAAGCTAGGTGGGTGTCCTGCGATTCTACCCAAAAAAGGCCATCCTTTTGCAACTAGCACTTTTTAACCTTTCCCTGTTAACTCACATGCGCATATGTTTCTTCCTGACTCCTCATTTAGGCATCCTTTTTGTTAATCGATAAGAGAATCCTATACTCCCACAGAGTCAACATGTAACATGGGCATTGATAAAAAGGGCAAAATTTTCTTGATTCTGATTTAGAATGCATATAACTCACAAAAAATGATTCTCCATTCAATGTAGTAAGCCTTTTGATTGTAAAAGTCTCCCCTTTGAATCTGAATCTTTCACTTATAAAATTGTAATCCAACAATAAGGATCGCTTGCTCATACTAAACGAACATTTTTTCTTTTTTATCTAGTTTTAAAAGTTTCCAGCATGGAAAAACTCTAACATGTGAAACTACGGCCATAGCAACTGTTTATTCTTTTTAACCTTCAAAGGAAAGTTGTACCTTGTAGCTAGAGGTATATATTTTGGTTCTTTTTTCTTTCAAGTAATTAATAGAGTAAATACAATTGTGATCGCACAAGACCAATTGTTCATTTGTGACAAACAAAGCTGGTGTTTGTGAGCTTCAAAATTATGAAATTGCAACTGTACTTGGCAAAATTGGTTAATCAACCACTAACTAGACAATAATAACCAAAAGTGCAAAGGTTACGGGTGTGGGGTCGAAGGACAATAGCTACAAGGCGGAACAACGGTTAAAAAGAAAGTGTAGGGCAGAAATGCTCACAAGGAGTACTGTTTATATAAAAGAGCAACTAAGTAGCAGAGCAAGACTAGGACAAACAAATGAACTGTAAGGCTGTTAGGTCTTTAGCTAGATTCCCAATGCACGCGCCATGATCACGTGCAAGATGACAAAGTGGGAGACAGTTACTCTCATGTCTCTGCTGCACATAATGTGTTGCCACCAAATAAAACTGTTACTGCAATTTGCCATCTAACAGTAAATAGCCTAGCACCATTGAAACACTCATCCTATTAATTAGTTATAAGCCACAATTTTTTATGCTTGCTTTATTTAATTTATCTATGTGCAGTTGTGAACTACATTACTCTATATTCATGATCCGAAAGCTAGAGTCTTTACTATTGAAAAGGTTTGCTCTGAACACCACTAAACCTAGAATACCACTTTTTTTTTGTTAAATTTCCACTCCCACTTTTTCTTATAACCAAAAATTAATTTCTTCCCACCTATAAAATAAAATTTTCTCCAGAAAGAAAGAAGGGCACGGGGGTATATTTGTCATTTGACTATCAGTAAGACATATAAGTGAAAAGGACACCAGTACCCTTATACATGACAAAGATAGAATTGATAACTGAGAAAAAAAAGCAGGGGTCATACCTGGGCCCACCCAAGACACCCGCGTTCATAGTTAGTTGGTTAATTAAGCCGGCAGATTTGGGCTCCACACTTGACGCTTTCGCATACTGAGCGCTTAATCCCGCTCCGGAGGGCACAAAAAATGCTCCGTTTACCATTATGTCCCCATCTGTCCTCCAATTCCAATCTGCCCAATCTCCTTCGTCCGTGTCCACGCGCTTAGTCACCTATCAATGATCCAGTCCATTAGTGATAAAATAATTAGTAGTATGCAGTCTACGCTCCTAGAGAGCGTGAACCAATTGAATAGATCATGGGCAATAAAATATAACAAAAAGGCGCCTATTCTGTACGTTAATTTGATTGGCTGGCATACACTACTAATTAGTAGTTAGTACTAACATCGCTCTCAAGCTGACATGGTCTTAAATTCTCTCGGGGCAGGTAAATTTCAATACCCAGATCCAGATCATAACAAAACCCCAAATTAGGCGGCAGGTCTGTCCCACGCGCCACCATTGCAAGTGGCATAAAGCCACCAAGCAAACATCCCTTTCCATCTTCAACTGAAGTAAAAAAAAAAAAAAAGAAAAAAGAAAGCTCCATTAAAACTCACCTCTTTTGCATCAGGGTCCGCCGGAGCAATGTACCGATTACCCTGACTATTAATAGTAGGGTTAGCGCTACCGCCGATTGCATACATCTTCCAATAGGTGAAATCATTATTGACCACGTGTATGTACCCGCGTCTACACCGAGGCATACGCTGCACCAGTCCCGCACCGAATCGGTTAAACGCTATGGTAACTTGCATTCCCGAGTCCAACACGTACCTATCATCATGTCCCAGGAGCATCACTTCATTATGATGAGAAAAATGGTTGTTTGATATTGTAATCCCAGTGGACCCCATTATAGCATCGATCAGCCCATCTGTACAATACGATAAAGAGCAGTGATCAATCCATATTTTCTGTGATCCAAAAATGGATATACCATCACCGTCTGATCTGCCTCTCCACCCAGCATGCGTTGGGGATGCAGCTATAATAGTATTCCCTGACGGTTTGCAATTATAGACGTGGATGTTGTGGATTATTATATGGGAGACATACTGCAGTGTTAGACATCCATTGCCAGTAATATAGACGTTAGCTCCACGACCGTCGATTGTTTTGTAACTGTTGAAGATCAGTTCGTGTTTAAGCTTGATGGTCATGCTAGTGGAGAAGATGATCCAGAGCGGCTCATTTTGGATAACGCCGTACCGGAGAGTTCCTGGAGTTGGATGGGCCGGGTCATGATCGGAGGAATCAGTGACGACGTAGATCTGACCGCCGCGGCCGCCTAATGAACCTTGGCCGAAGCCGATGGCGCAGTCGGCTAAGCGTTGGCGGTTGGCCCCCCAGTTGCTGTCGCACCGCCAGCAATCGTCGATTGGGTTCCCGGTTTGGCATTGAGTCGACAAAAGTTGTCTTGTTGCTATAGATGCATTGACTCTCCTGCGAGGTTAAAAAAGGAAAACGGAAACCAAAAAAGTTAAGTAAAGAATTAAAAACCTGTTTGTTTTTGAAGAAACTCTAAAATGTGGGAAAACAATAAAGAGAAAAGTAGCTTAAAAACAGAGCAAAACAGAGCAAGTAAACAGAACATGTGTGGATCGGAAAATGTCAGTTCATAAGGCAAATGACAGAATCAATAAAAGGAAAACCTCATATAAATACCTAACGCCCTGTTTGGCTGCTGAGCAAATGCAATAAATCAGGGAAACTACGATATCTTCTACATCAAAATCTCATGAATAAATAAATAAAGAATGGGAAATCAGAAACTATAAAGGAGAAAAATCTGAGAAAGTGAAAATGAGAAAAACACAGATTCAATATTGCAAGATTTGATTTGTTATACCTTTGAACATCTTGAGCAACAGATTCAGGGTCAGGATGTTGGTGTCGAAGGGAGAGATTGAGAGAAGAAGCTCTAATAAAAAGAAGGAAAGAAGTAGAGAGGCAAATTAAAAGAATGCAGGTTGTTGGAAGCATCTTTGAAGTAACAGAGCAATAATGATATGATTTGGGTTGGATGTTTGTTGTTTTCCTTTCCTTTTCTGCTTCTCTCTATATTTAAAAGAAAAAGATTAAAAAAGACTCTTTTTCTAAGAGGTTTGTTTGATAATTGATGAATGTCTTGCCGGTGAACGAAGAGCAAAAATAAACAAGCAAACATAAAAAGAGCTGCAAATTCTGGGAAAATGTGAAGTGTTTATATAATAAAACCAGGATTAGAATAATAATAACTACATTAGCAAAAACTAATTAAAAAAAAATTGGTGTTACTTTCATGGTAGGGTTTTTTCGTGGTTTTATTGTTGTTTATTTCAAAGAGAAGAAAGGAAGGAGAGAAGAGAAAGTAAAGAAATGGTGGCCGTGAGTGATGGGGACAACAACCATGGAAGGTTACTGAAATGAGAAGGAGAGAGAATGAATCTCTCTCCTTTCTCTCTTTCCCTCTCTAGTTTCTCACTTGCATAGAAGGAGAAAGAAAGAGAGGTAAATTGTAACGGTGGCTGAAATACATTCCTACCTTCCTAGATAATTATTCTAGGGATGGTTGAGAGATATTTAGCAAATAAAATATCATTTCAAAAGGTAATTTTTTTTCTTAAGGAGGGTTTTTGGTTTTATGATTTATCCAAATTCTGTTCTTGGAAAAAATAATTTCAGAAAGTTTTTTTCTTTTCTTTTCTGTAACTTTTGTGTGTGGGGATGGAGATTACAGATTCTTTGCGGGATGGCTGCGAATAGGCATGTTCTGTTGTGCTCATGGTGGGACACAGCAGAGGTAAAGAGACAAAACTCAGTTTCACTTTTTTGGCTAGTGAAGGTAAAAAGAAGAGATACTGTTACTGTCAAGTCTGCAGCTTTGCAGTGATTTTTCCCCATGGAAAGAAGAAAGAGTAGCGTCTGGTTTACGAGGAGAAAATTATTATTTTATCTTTACATTTTATTATATAATATAAGATTTTTTTCCTTATATTTTTTAAATACACGATTAAATTTTTTTTCCTCTCGCTTTATTATACTGTTATATTTTCTGATAATTTTTTATATTTTCTGTTAAATACACTGAGATTAATTAATTTTAATAAAATATAAAGATAAAATAGTAACTTATTGACAGAATAAACGTAAAAATTTGACAGAAGAGTAACAGAAGTAAAAAATAAAGATAAAACTCTATATTTTCAAAAATACAATAATAATATTGTATATTATGACAAAATACATCGATAAAATTGTAATTTTCTATTTAGAGTAATTACAGAATTTATTTCAATAATTATAATTGGAGGAAAAAATCCTCATTCACTTGAATGTAGATATTATGACAAATCTCATTTCTTCTAGTTCTTGACAAGAAGTAGGAATCAGCAGAAGGTATGTAAATAAATGACTCACTGTCATTTTCTTTTCGTAAATACTGTGTAAGGGATCTAAAAAAGTGTTAAAATATAAAAAATTCAATTTTTATTGAAAATGTTGAGATCTCAGAATGAATCATGGAAGAAGAATAAAGCTTTCCAAATTAATTTTAGTTTTTATAATTTCGTACCCAACTTGTAGAGAAAGATTGCATATAAAAGCTATGTCTTAGTCACGTCCTCAAATTAAGTTGCTGTTATTTCATTATTTTATCAATAAAAGCTATATTTACAAATTAAAAAATAAAAAAAAAAGATAAATTTCAATCAAGCTTGACTTTTGACTTTTGAGTGCTACTACGTATAAAACGAATCAGTTTACTGTATGCAACTTGGTAATAATAATTTTGTTAATTTATTATACCAATATTTTACTATAATTATCTCTAATTCTATCTGGGCCCATTGAATAATCACATTCTTTTTCGTCGAAAGTGTTTTCCCTTCCTCGTATCCTTATCAGCTGTAGTATATTATCCTCAGCTAAGTTTTAAAAATGAGCACGATTTTTTCGGTGCGGATGTATTTTGATTGTTAAAAAAAAAGAAAATTAGAGTTCCGTTGGAAACCGTTCTATTAAAAATTTTTAAAATTCGTCCTCTCTCTTGTAATTTTATTTTGTGGCCTTGTTATTATTAGTCGTGTATTTTCATAAGTCATTTTGTAGTCTTGTTATCATTAGTTGTGTATTTTTTTAAATTCTTATAATGGTTGTACTCTTTTATAATCCACTTGTAATAATTATATAATTAGTGGCTTTTTATTTTTAATACTTGTATACATTTTTAATGATTTTTATTTCTCTGTATTAGTTAACGGTTGTTAACTTCTATAGGCCACTTTGTGGCTTTTTCATTGTTAGTTTGCACTTTTGTATGTCATTTTGTAGCCTTGTTATTATTAATTCTGCACTTTTTAGTAATTATTATTTTTTTGTATTAGATAACGGTTATTAACTTTTGTAAGTCCGTTTTATAACTTTTTAATTATTAATTGTGCACTTTTTCAGTAGTTATTGTTTTATATGTTATTTAATGATTGTAAATTTCTGTGTGTCATTTTGCAATCTTATTATTATTGGTTGTGCATTTTTTCAAATTTTTATAATTGTATTCTTTTGTAACCGACTTATAATAGTTGTACATTTAGAGGCCTTTTGTTTTAGTACTTGTGAATTTATATAATGTTTTTTATTTCTCTGTATTAATTAATGATTGTGAACTTATATAAGTCATTTTGTGACATTTTTATTATTAATCGTACATTTCTGTAAGCCACTTTGAGGCCTTGTTATTCTTGGTTGTGAGCTTTTCAAATTCTAACTCTTTTGTAATCCATATTGTGACCTTATTATCATTAATTGTACACTTTTTAAAATGTGAAGTTATCATTCATTTGGCTAGATTATGCATCTTTTAAGGAAATTATGCTTCAAACTCACATTAAAACTTGAATTTTAGTACTCACTTTCAAATTAAACTTGTTAAGAGGTCAAAACCAATAATTGTCATTTTTAAGGAAAGCGTAAGTATATGAACATAAATTGATAAGACAAGATAACAAGGTTACAAATTGAAAAGACAATTTGTGCCTACATGAAGTAGAAGCAACAAATTTAGTAGTCAAGGCCCTAATAGTCATGCGCCTTCTAAAGAGTATTTTCTTTATCCTATCAGCTGAATTATGCACTCTTTTTCTACCCTTATTTCAAGAATGTTTAAATTCATTAGAGTTACCTTTAGGATTCATCCTTGCATTTCGCCATATTTTATAAATTATCTTCACAAATATGCCAAAAGTGATCACAACTTTTTCATAGTTGTGCATGTTTAACTGACCATCAGAACTTTAGATAGAAGCATGGTGCTAACAAAAATTTTGACATCATCAGCTACATTTTTCCTTTTGTTCCCTCATCTCACATTCATATTATAAATAATCATAGTCATTTCTGCTTCATTATGTATATGATTCAAGTTTGGAGGATGCAAAAGAAAAGTGAATAGATTTTCTTTGAATCAAATCATCTATGGTTTTATTTTTATCCAAATTTTAGAATTCGAGGAGTCTAATTAAAAACTAAAAAATTTGGCTCCAAATTCTATTTCATTTTTGCCACAATATATTGCATTAATACTTTCTGAATTTCATTTAAATTTGAAGAAACCAAATTTTGCTTTTAATTTTGAATTTGAATTAAAAAACTATTCAAGTTTAAACAAGTTAAAATGAAAATTTAGAACTTCCCTCCTTTAATTTACCTTCAATTTGGCTCCAAAATTTTTTTGCACATGTTATGTGAATTAAAAAACTATTCAAATTTAAACAAGTTAAAACGAAAATTTAGAACTTCGTTCCTTTAGTTTACCTTCAATTTGGCTCCAAAATTTTTTTGCACATGTTGTGTGAATTAAAAAACTATTCAAGTTTAAACAAGTTAAAACGAAAATTTAGAACTTCCCTCCTTTAGTTTACCTTCAATTTGGCTCCAAATTTTTTTTGCACATGTTGTGTGAATTAAAAAACTATTCAAGTTTAAACAAGTTAAAACGAAAATTTAGAATTTCCCTCCTTTAATTTACCTTCAATTTGGCTCCAAATTTTTTTTGCACATGTTGTGTGAATTGTCCACATTCTAACAAAGTGTAATAGAGTTAACAAAGAAGGTTAAAAGTAACACTTAAATGATGCAAGTAGGCAATAAATGCATTTTTTTTTACTAACTTTTGTGTTAACTATTGTTTTTATAATTAATAAAGAAATGAAGGGCATTTTAGAAAGAAAATTTCATTTAACTAACTTTCTTAATTCATTCTGTTTTCTCTAAATAAAAAGAATAGAAGGAATACTTAAAATGAAAAAAAAAATTACAAGAGATATAAGAAGAAAAAAGTCCTAAATAATTATGTAAGGTTTATAATTTTGTTAACATTTTTTTTATAGTAATCTACTTTTATCAAGAAGCTCACTTATATTGAACAAACAAAAATATGGAACGTTGCAAGAAATCAATTTGACTCTTTTGAAGAGCTTGAAATTTTTGAAATTGCCAATCAAAGATGGATGCAATGATAGTTAATGAAAATGTTATTGTTGTTAATTTGACTAATGATGTTGAAGTAGAAAAGTAAGTATAGTTTATTTTATGTTTATGACTTATTATGAATAGTTATTTACATATTTAATTTTTTAATAAATTATATTTTTTTAGTATAACGTGTCCTAAACATATCGTGTCTTATTTTTTAAAAAAATTATTGTCTTGTGTCTCACGTCTCGTGTCCAAGTCCATTCAACATAGCCTATAGGATTACATATAAAAATATGTTGCTTGATTTTAATTTAATTACATATGATTTTAATTCAACTGCATCTCAAACTTACTTTGATGACGTATTTTACATTTATTTTTTTTTAAATGTAAGTCATTAATATTAACATTAAGAATTACAAATAAAGATATAGACCAAACATAAAATTTTACTATTATTAGCTAATAGAGTTCACTAATATTTTAATGAATCAAAGGAATTCATATCATTTTAAATAATGTAACTAAAAACTAAGAAGTATAATATTAAATCTTTCTGTTTGGAGTTGATCTTAACAAAATATATAAATCTTCATAGCAGCAAATAATCCGTTAATTGATTTTGACGTCAAAATAATAATTCCTTCTGTAACTGGATTGATTTTCTAATAATTTATAACATATGATTAATACAGATAAGCTTTCGTCACTATAGATCAATAGTATCAATGGAGGAACATGTCGCACCACTAGACTCCATCGATCGAAGATTCATACTTGCAAATCAAGATCTAAAGTCTCCAATCAAATAAAATAAAATATTATAGTTTTATTTAGTAATAAACCCTCACAAAGAAAAGACTACTCACACAAAGAAAGGATAAAAAACCTCCAAATATGGACAACCAACAACCAACAATAACAAAACAAAAAAGATAAATCTATTATAGGAAAAATAGATTGGAGTTTATTGAAGCAAAAGAAGATTGAAAGTAAAAGAAGGTGAAGCAAAAGAGAAAAAGAGTTTTACTACTGATAAACAGTGTCAGCCCAAAATTAAAACTAGAGTTAAGAAAGTAAAAAGAAAAAAAAGAGAAAAAGAGAACCCGAAAATTATAAAATTTAATCTACATATTTTACATTTATAGTTATAAATTTTATATTCTTTAAATTTTTTTCAGTGCTTTTTTTTTTCCTTTTCTTGATTATTATATTTATATAATAAGATAGTATGTCGAAATATTTACTTCTTCGAGATCAACATATATAGGTAAGCAAACTAAATGTATCGTGATAATACCAAAATTCAATCAACACATTTAAATCAATTAATTACTTAATTAAAACTTGTGTCTCGAGATTTTAGAATTCAATAAATAAGAAGAAAAATAGTAAACTTACATAATATTATTTAAATTTTTAAAAATAATAATAAAACTTTATGAATAAAGCAAGGTGATACACTTTACACTACTACCTTCTAAATGTAAAGGTGATTAGTATACTCTTTTTTAACAAAACAAAACAACTAATTACATCGCGTTATAATTATTTTGAGAGTGTTATTTAAAAATGGGTATTCAAAAATCCCACTATTGCAGGGACCCATATAGGGGGCAAAGGGCAAAGTCTCTCTGCGTGATAATTTCCATGCTTAAAACTCGAATTTAATATTTTTAGTTAAGGAAAAAAAAAGTCTTAATCACTCCGTTCCAATCAATGTTGATGTTGTTTATGTAATTTAGAGACATCATATGATTGGTTTTTGTAATTTTTTTTTCTTTTGTTTGGATTCTTCTTATGTTCTCGCGGTGATAAATATGGCCGTAATTTTTTTCCCTTACTGTTAGAAATGAATTTCATGTGTTTTTATCGTCAAGTCGTATGTGCATTTATCACTAGACTATATCTTGATATGCAAAATAAATTTCGTATCGATTGATAATAAAATAACTAAAAGATATATACCCGAATGAGTATTACTTTTTAGCATAAGTCCGATTTTAGATTTTAAAAATTCTTAATTAAAACTAATTTCATAAATTAAAAAAATGTGAATGATGAAGAATTTTGACCGTCAAAGTTGTTAAAATACTTAAAAATCAGATGGGTACTTGGGCCTATAATTAAGTTTCCATTGTTAATTAATCGAAATTTATGCCTAATCATGACTGACAGGATATCCATAATCATCTTAAAAACTTTTCCAACACTTGCTTCCAAAATGCAAATGAATAAAAGAAAATAATTTTCTTGCTTTCCAATCACTCCATAGCTATCCAATCGAAACTGGTAACAACATGACACCCTCACAAGACTTTCCCATGCACTTCAATTAGTTTTTGACTGATGGATGCAAGTGAAATACAAATAATAAGAAAATGAGACAAGTCACTTATCATTTACTCCACACTCAACTTAATAAAAGTTTGTATGAGTTTATTGGATGATAAGTTTATTGAACTGAGGTCAAGCTTAATTCATTAACTTTATCGAACCGAATTAGCCGATAAGATACATTTATTAGCCGAATCGAGTTTACGAGTTAACTGAATAAATTAAAATTAATTAAATTGACATTAAAACGATGTTATTTTGATTTGACATATTTCGAGCTCCAGCAATAATACACTTTTATCGAGCTAAACTTGAACTTACCTGAGGTCGGCTCGGCTCATTTACAGCGCTAGTTGTATTCAACAAATAACTAACTGGTGCAGCGGTAGAAATTCAAGTGAAATGACCCTATCACTTCTTATTCTTGTCACCTTACAATACACTTTTATTTCAGTGCATTCACTTTATAAGCAACATAGTCAGTAATAAAACTTTTCATGCCATTGGAGTTAGTTAGCAAAGGAGCAATGATTTGCTCAAAGATTTTGTCCAAACTTCATGATAAAACCAATCACAACCCCCTTGATAAATAAACTCAAAAGTTTTGTAAAACATTGTAATGGACATATTTTCTTTGCTAAATTTATAAAAATACTTCAAACTTTTTAATTTATTACGAATTCATCCTAATTTGACCTTTATGTGATGGTGGTTTTGATTTATAAATTTAGATCTATTGTCATCCTACTTGCAATGGTGCTCGTTTTCGATTACCGAAAAATAATTACTTTTTATTTTCAAAATCTACCATCAACGCAACTCAAAAAATAACAAAGTTATAGATGGTGTGTTGCAAGTCTTGGGTCGGGTAAACCCAAGGGTTCCATGTTTATAATATTTTATTCTAAATTCTAAGTTGAATTTGAAAATAGGTTGACAATTTTAAATTTACAAATCAAGGTGCCTGAAATATAAAAGTTAAATTAGGGCAATTTTCTTAGGAGGACAATTTCAGGCTTAGTTAGCATATGATAGTGTAGATTATAATTATCATCAATCCAAGGGATGAAGTAGTAATTTCCCCTATATAATGATAAAATAATGATAGGATGATTGAACAGAAAAATAGAGGAATTGCCTTCTTCATCTAAGACTGCATATCTAAGCATTAATTATATATACATATTTATTCGCCGATTAAATATCTAAAAAATATTTTTTTTTTCAGTAATTGATCAAAATAAATTCTTTTAGTAACTCGAGAGTTCTTTTCATCTGTACAATTGACTTATTATTTTTTTTTATAATTCGAAAATTTTAGTAAATTATACCACATATTAATTAATGATAAAAATAAATAAATTAAACTGCTGAATGAAATTTTTTGGTTTTTTCCGAATAAAGTGGTCTCCGTAAGAGGAGAACGAAAAAGAAAATTGTAAAAAAGCAAAGGAAGTGGCGGCTTTTTCATTTGTCGTTGGAAATAAAATAAAAGAAAACTACTTTTGGACTTTCAGAGGAAAATCAAAATCCTTCAAAATATGCGGCTAGAGAGAAATACCACTTTATGTACATATATTTTTTTCAATTCTGTCATTTTGATCGATGATAGAATTTAAATAATTTTATTTTATTTTAGAAATTTCCATTCAAATTTATAAATTTTATTTTTTAAACTAAATAATGAAATATGATATGTATTTTGTGAATGTAGTGAGTGCGATTTTTCAAAAGAAATAAATTAGAAAGGCTCTTTTGACTACAAACTAAATTAACTAAGACTTGCTCGGAGGATTTCAATCACCTTCACCATTAAGCAATATGTCAATTTCCTTATCAAATGACTGAATCACAAGCTAATATGAGAATATCAATTTCTCTTTTATTTACATTTAATGTGATAGCCATATAGTATAAGTTTGAATTCCAATCATAGACTAATTACATACTAATCTAATTTAAAAAAAAAATAAACACAATAATGGATAAGCGACCTTACTTTTAATAAAATAAAAATAAAATTTAAATATTTTTATGCTTTGCGTTCCATGGAATTATAGCTCATATGTTATACCAAAGGAAAAAGATGAAAACGTGATAGATGGAAGATGATTAAGTTATGAATAAGGAATACATAAAAGAAAGTAGTGAATATTCTAGTGATGATCTACGTGTATTATATTGACACAATAGCAAGAAAAGGTCTTATGTGCATTACCCCCAGACACAGAAAACGGTCGTATTAAAACTTAAAGCAGTATTCGAAGAAGACAATTGCTTCGGCTGAGATAGTATATATGCTTTGCATCATCATAAAGTTTGTCTTCTTCTTCTTCTTCTGATCTATCGTTACTCTTTAGGATGGTATATGTGACTCGGAAAGTAATTGAGATAAAAGAGAAAGATAACGACATAACCCTTATCCTTTGTGCATGCGAGAGATGAATCGAAGCCAATGCGAAATGTTTCCAAAAACTTAACAAATTGCTTTGTAAGAGAATCGATGTGAGTGTATATAACAGTTTCTTATTTTTTTTTATCTCCTTTTGTAGATCCTCAAAAGAATTTTTTGGTTGTGCAAACCAAAGAGAGTAATGACTTGAAGTCCTAATAAGTCCGAGACCAAGTGGATTTAAAAAGTGCAAGAGCTAATATTGAATTCTCGGACGAACTTCATCTGTAAAGTATAAATTAATTCAACCAACATGATTGATAAAAATGAATTGTATTCCCGGATGAACTTTAATTACAAATTGAGTTTGGAATCATCACTATTACAAAACTTTACCCCCATAAATATTTAATTATTTTATATATTAAAAAAAATACCTAGCTTCCATTTGAAGGATCTTAATTGCCTTTAGAATTTTAGAAAAAGACTCTAAAAATCAAGGATGAAAATTATTTATTGGAAAAATTGGGACCCATAAGAAATTAATCATTATTTTTTGTTTTTGCAAAATGGGGCCAATGAGAATCTTGCTTAAGTTCTTCTCATCACATCTCATCAAACATGGCAAGAAGTTGTTACAAAGAGTCATGATGCACCCTAACAACTACAATATTAGATAACCAATAATGAGATTTTGAAATATATAGCCAATAATGAGATTTTGAATTTTTTCAAAATAATTGTTTTACATTAATTGTAGATGGAGAGCTTTCAAATTTATATACACACTACATTATATATTTATATAAATCAACTTCATTAAATTTAATAATTATGTTTAATTATATTAGGCTACACCAGCAAGGATATCTTTTTTTTTATCCGTAGATAATATTTTATTTTATTAAATTATAAAATCAGAAAAAACTTATCAAACTCAAGAAAGCTAAACCCGAGTCAACAGGTTTCCCCTAAGCCTAAACTTAAGTTTGATAAGCGAAAAAAATCTGATTATCAAAAACTCCATACAGACAGTACAAATTAAACATAATAAACCTCTTCATGATATAAGAAAGAATAAATTACAAAAGAAATATACAAATATCACAACTCTTGTTATATCCAAGTCAAAAAAAGAACTTTAGCCTCAACACCATTAGGGATATCGTTCCTTTAAAATGAATGGAACTTAAAATCGAGACATCTCACTTACTGCACTACTTTATATTAGTGATATAATTAGAAAATTAAGTGAAAAGTTCGATTAAAATACATATAAATAATGAGAATTCATAAAAAAATAAAATAAATCATTATAATAAATTTTTTCATAGTGATTTCATCACGAATATTTATAAATATATTTATTTCAATTTAAGTCACTAAACAATCAGTTAATAGCCCATCTCCCATTTTATTAAAAAATGAACTCTCTTTTAATAATTTATCATTGGATATAATTAAAAAATTTCAAAGGCTCACTCCCCTTTAGCCTTATAGTGTCTCCATCCATGCTTCACAAATGCAACAAATAGTATACCGACCGACCAAGCAATGGATTATTTCAACAAGATTGGGATGGGCCTTATTGGACCTAAAATCACGGCCTTCAATTAAGCCCAAAATTTAAACGACATAGGTATTTTAAGTTTATATATATAGTATTGAGCCTATATACGTAAATATAAACATATATTAATATATTTGCAAACATTCTCTTAACATAGATTTTTCCCTTGTCTTGCAGTGGTCATAGATAGCATAGGCTCCAATAATATTTCATATCTAGATAAGAGGTTTTTTAATTTTATGAAAAGGCTTATTTATAAATAAACTTTATAAAATTTTATGAAATTTATTTATTCGGGAGAAGGGTAAATGTCAAATAAATTCTCAATACTATGATATTTATTTTAATATAACTATTCGCCTTAATGCATAAATTTAATATGTATTTTAAAAATTATTCTGTGGCTTGTTGAATTTTATGAAATTTATTAAGATCCTGTATTTTTATATTTTAGTAATAATTATGATTTTCACTAAAATGAAATGTAAAAGTATAGGATCATGATTAAATTCTTATAAAGTTAATTATTATAAAGTTATTTCATTTTGACGAGTAGCAGCGGAGTTATTACTAAAATATGAAAAAAATGTATTTCGAATTCAGGTTAGATAGTTGAACTATTTGATGAGCAATTGAAGGCTTTTATTTAAACTGGACTGAGCCCCGTTTTCCAAACCCAGCCCATTAACGTCTGGTTCTGGCAATATAAAAATGTATTCAAAAATTTAGGCTCGGCGCCTTTGGACCTTTGCTTTGGAAACTGGAAGCCGTTAAACGAAATTCCCTTTCTACCATCGCTTCTCCATTTTCTTCCATCCTTTTCCCCCCTTTCGACTCGTGCTCGACAGTGACACTCTCTTCGTATTCCACTAACAGCGAAAGTATAGGACTTTATAGAGAGACATAGAGAGTTTAGGGTTTTAGCAAGTCTCCTTCGATGGAGGGTGGCATTGACATAGTTGTTGATGCAGAAAACTGCAATATTGCAGGTATTTCCTATGTTCTTTTTCTCAATACTGCTAATTTGTTCTCCATTTTGTGTTTGTTCTAGAATTCGATGATTGGGTCCCTGTTCCGTGTTTGAGTTTCATTTTTTTTAATTATACATTTATGAATTTTAGGGTTTTGTTTAATAAGTAGAGTTGTGATATGTGGTTCTAATCGAGGAATGAGGGTTAGATTTATGAAATGGGTGAGATCAGAGATTGGGTTGGAAGTTAAGGAACCATAATATATACGTTTGGCTGCAAAGAAAATTTTGGGACTTGAAAGGCATTACTATTAACTATCGTCACTTTCTGAACTTTAGCTGATATAACAGTTTAGCCTAATGCGAACTGCCATTTAATGAAGCATCTGATGGAATTAGATTGTTTCAGGTGTATCATTTGTTTAATAATTAAGAAAATTGGGAGTTGAAGAACTTGCTCTTAACTTAAAGCTAACAAGTTTATTTGATTAATTTCAGGGAACTGACCTATCATTTGAGAACCAAAACTGCATAAATTATTGTTTTCCATGCCCTATATTGCTTTATCTTTATTTAGCTTCCTGCTTTTAGGTTTTCTCTTCCTTCAATAACTGAGGAAATTGATATTGATCAGATAACAACATAAATGGAGAGGAAATAGCAAAGGGACCTATAATTGGAAACATGCCTAGGAAAAAGCTTGCTGACATTAGTAACTTGCCAACGCAAAACCAAGATATGAGACTTCAGTCTGCTTCACTTAATACTAAAGAGTACATTCACAAGCTCCATCAGGTAATATTTCGAAATTTAAAATTAAAGCTACATCAACAAGCTTCATATTTTGATGCCAGATTAGCTTTAGTTTTTTTTTTTTTATAAATTTTTTTCTGAATATTTTTTTCCAGGAAAATCTATCACTGGTGAAGCTTGTTGCAGATAGAAAGTATCCTTTTTGATTTATGATTAATTTTGTTTTGGTTCACTTCCAATCCCCATATATTGATTTTTATAATTCATTTTGACGTTCCATTGTTTTTCTTAGTATAGTCATCAGTAAAATAATTCAATTACATGCATTCGAGTTCCAGAAATTAAGAACAGAATGTCAACAAGTTCAACAAAGGAATCTGCAGCTTGCCCAAACTAACAGTCAGATGCTGGCGGTAATGTCTTGGACTTCTCAGGATCTGCTCCTTGATGGGCTTTAGATTCATATAACTTTTAGAGATAATTGCTTCAAACCATTGAACCCCTGTTGACACTGATTTATTTCTGTAAAATTTGCAGGAACTAAATGCATGTAAAGATAGGGTGTGTTTTTTGAAACATTTTGACCCGAGTTAAGTTTGCTCAATCTCTCATGTCCTTAGTTCTCGTAGATTGACAAATGTTTTCTGTTACTCTTCAGCTCAAGGTGCTTCAACATGAGCTAGGATGCAAAAATGGCTTGCTTAAAGCTTGGAAATTCGAGTCTGAGGTAAGCATAGCTGGTGCAGCTTCTTCCTGGTGTATATATCATTTGCAGATTATCATATCTCTTCCTGATCAGTGACCAATAACTTTCTTTATTTCCCAGGATGAAGCAAACATAGTGAAATGCCAAATTTATGGAAGTGAGGTACTTAAGCAACTGACTTCAGTTCCATCTCAAGTAAATTGTTATTGAGATTTATCTTTTTGTTTATCGGTATCCTGTGTGGATTTACGCCTGTTCTTTCACTTTTTTAGGCTGAAACTGTCAAACATGAAGATGATGGGGAGTTATCTCAACCAGACAACAGAGGAGATGAGCCTTATAATAAAAAGAGGAAGAAGAAATCTAAATGTAATAGCATGTGGAAATGTTATTCACATTTTATGAACTCTTCTATCAAACTGACAATTTCCCTCTTCTGATTTCTGTGTAGCAACGGATCCTACACATGTCCAAGCTAAAGAGAAAATTGTTAAGAAGAGGTTTGTTTATCTATCTGCATGCCAACTGGTTACATAAATCACTAATTTTTTGGTGTGAGATAAATGTTTTCTTCACACATGCTTTGTTCAGAAGGAAATCTGCTAATTGTAAACAAGATCCAACTGATGATGTGTTTGAGAGCGATGCTTCGGGTCCTGCTACAGTTAAACAAGTCCTAGCTGAAAATAATATTGACAACAAGAGGTTTGTTTACATAGAAATCGCGTGAATTTCCATTCATAAATGGGTTTTTTCTTTAGTTGTCAAAATAATGTAATAGTCTAATAGAAATTGAGAAACACCTGTCTCAACAGGCACTGTCTGAGAAGGCAATCTCTGAGGTTTAAAGCTGGGGAACTAGAATCAAAAAGTGATATTCTTGGTACAAGTGATTCTGTTGGTCCAACTATGGTTGAATCAATCCAAAATGAAAAGAAGGTTGATAGCAAGAGGTGGGTTTGCACAGTCTACTACAGTATAATATTTCAGTTTATAAATTTGTTTTGATTTTGCATTTTCAAAAGAAGTGGGAGAAATAAAGGAAATGCTTGTCTTAACAGGTGTTGCTCAAGAAGGGAATCTGCTAGGTTGAAAGCTGGGGAACAAGAACCGAAAAATGATGCTTTTGAGATAACTGATGCTTTGGGCCGTACTATAGTTGATCCAGTCGAAACTGAAAAGAAGGTTGATAGCAAGAGGTTTGTTTGCACAATCTACTGCTGTATAATATTTCAGTTATATAATGGCTTTTAATTATGCATTCTCTAACGAATTTAGAGATAAAAAAAAAATGCTTGTCTTGACAGTTGTTGCTCAAGAACACAATCTGCTAGGTTTAAAGCTGGGGAACAAGAGCCAAAAAATGATTTGGTTGAGACAAGTGACCCTCCAGGCCCTTCTACAGTTGAACCATTCCAAACTGAAAGGGAAGTCGATAGCAAGAGGTTTGTTTGCAGTCTAACTCTGTCTAAAATTTGATTTCATAAATGGCTTTTAATTTTTGGTATTGTTAAAAGAATTCTGAGGGATGAAGAAATGGTTGTCGGAACAGGCTTTGTTTAAGAAGGCAATCTGCTAGGCTTAAATGTGCAGAACAAATACAAGAACCAGCCAAAGACTTGGTTCTGAAAGATGATGCTAAATTTTCTGTTTCATCTCTACACGAATGTGGTCCAACAGCATCACTCTCATCACTAAAAGTTGAAGAAGCAGTTCCCACTGCTCCTGGATCTGAAGCTCAAGAATTAGGAAGGCCATCTATTCGACCCAAGCGACAAGCTGCTGAGAAGATTCAAACATACAAGGAAATCCCGCTTAACGTTAAGATGCGCAGAACTGGGTGATTAGAAATTCATTCTCAAACTAACCTTTCGCTTTGTTGGGGAGCATAACATAGCATGGCGGGAAAGTGAAGAAGCAGGCAAAATTTCTACATCCTGCCATTTTTTTGCATCCTTGAAGTTGTTTAAAGGGATCTTTTATGTATAAATGCTGCTATTAATCATTGTAAATTTAGAACTGATAAATTTTACCATAATTAGTGGTTGACGATTACGAAGTACATAAATTCAATGAAGATGTACCATTGAATTTGCAGTGCCAAACTTGCAATTTGGTATAATTTATTGTTCTCTTTCTCCCTTGGTATCAATTTGAGCTGGGCAGATGTTTATAGTCTAATAAACAAACTTTTAAGGTCATGTAGATGCTTGTTTTGTCAAGATGAAGAAAAGGAATAATAAGTATTACTTAAGTTATTTGAGGGAAATCCAAAGGTAAGCTTCTAGTTTCTGCCCATAAACAAATGAAGATCATTGTTGATAGGTTTTCATATTTTTAGGTCTTGAAAGATTTATACAAGAACTGCCAAACTTGCGCTAAACATATATGGTTCTTTATGTTTGCAATAGTCACATACATTTCTCCTTTCATAGTTCTTCTGTTTTAAGCTAAAAGCTTTTCTTATTCGTTAGCATCATCCAGTCGGGTCAATTATTTCTGCTGCTGGCCTTACTGACATATCTCACAATCATAGTTTTCTTGCAGCTTGTGGCAGATAGTTATTGTGTAGTGACAGTAAAGGCTTATAATAATGTCAGGATGACCGTATCTATAATAGGGTATTTCATTTCCTTTTTCTTATGCCCTTTTTCCTCTTATACATGCATTATCCAATCATGATGCGAATGCATAGTGCATGCAATAAAGTATAAATATACAGTGTCAGACACTTTAGTTTTTGTATAAGAATTCAAAATCCTTGAAAAGATGGGTCATTGCATATGAGTGTTCAGATGAAGAATTGGAGACTTAAAATTTGTACTAGCCAGTAAAATGGATATATGGGTAGGGTTGTGCAAAACCACTGACATCGGTTTGGCTCAGTCATCTATTTAAGAGAGGTTCGATTCTACAATTCTTTCGGAAAATTAATATAAATCACTAAATTTGAAAATTTTCACCAAGAAAATAATGAAAGGGATCATCCTTAGATTTAGACCAAAAAAGAGGGGAAGCAATGTGACAAGCGGGTCCAGCTGCTATCACCTTCTCACATGCAAAATGTAAAAGTAAGGTGACAAAAAGGAGACCGTTTTCACATCATTTCAACTCTTCCACGACTACAAACCGCGTTTCTGCACGAACATTAATTAATTAAAAAACAGAAAAAAGATTCCGAAAAGAAAAACCAAGATTCAACCAGGTTTTTAATTAAATATTTTATGTAAGAATCGTAACAATTTTAAATATTTTGTTAATATAATACACTTTTGTAACGACGAATAGAACTTGAGACCTCTCATCTCTCGAATGGATGAGTACTTATTGACAAAATATTTTGATTTCATATCATTTTAAATTTCAACTTTTTATAATTAAAATTGAGGCGAATTATTTGTGTTCTATTTATGATCATAACAATTAGAACTCACAAATAGACGTATAAATAAGTCGAATCAATCTCGAACCCATTAAATTTGATAGAATTTAGATCGGTTTGAAAATTAACGAGGCTGAAAATTTTAAACTCGAACTCGGCTCAATAAAACTTCAAGCTCGGTTCGAGCCCATTTGAGACTTGAGTTCAATTCATAAAATTTTAAATTCAAACTCGGTTGGATAACCTAAAATAATATAAAATATGTATATATAAAAACTCTATAAGACCCTATGAACTTTTGAGTTAAACATCATTGCGCTCCATTAAATTCATTTAGGCTAATTCGACTTGACTAATTTATTAACGAATAAGCCTGAATTAGTCAAAATTTAATTCGGTTCCATTCAATTCGTTTGTACTAGTCATATGTAAATTCAATGAGATTGAATTCTCAAAATTTGCAAGCTACATATAATAAATTAAGCACATGCCTGTGGTTGTGCTACGTATAATTTTAATAAACCTGTATAATTCCTTCATCAAAGTGCATTAAATGGATTTGGAAGTATTCAAATATAAAAAAAAACTTGTCATTAATTGCCTTAAAACCAAAGTCAAAAATGGATTTAAAGTTTCATGTACTTGGTTTTTTCTATTCACATGGAATATCATACCTACTCTTGAACTTTCATACATTTTAAGTCAGATTAGAAACTTCCATACGAGATTTGGAGGATAAGGCTTTTTTGTGTTCGGAAAATAATTTATTTAGAAAATATCCAATTTTTAAAATTGAAGGTGCTTAAAAGCATATTAACGGATAATTTAGTGACATGTGCTACGATCTAATAATATATTTAGATTTGAATTTACTTTTTTCAATACTCAATGAGTATGGATGGTGTGTTTTACTAAAATAAAATATAGATTATGTGTTATTTGGTACCGTCAACCACCATTGATCATTACCATAATTTATTATTTTTAGATATTATTTTTTTATTTAAAAATAAATTTTTAAAATATAAAGATTTATATACTTCAAAATGTTTTATTTTTTTCCTATTTAAAAATAAAATTTTAAAATATAAAAATTTCTATACTTTTAAATGTTTTAATAGACTTACTAATTATATATATTCTAAATAAATTATTTTTCTAGGTACAAATGAATGTAAGTTTGAGGCATCATAATAAACTCATCCCCCTCCCCCCTTAGAACTTAAAATCTAAATATTCTCTTTTCTTCATTCATGGATGGCCACCGGTGAGCTTTCGTTGGTGGTCACTTCTTTTTTTTATTATTTTTTTATAAATTATTCTCAAATCTATTAACAGATTTGAGTTATTATCGTCTAAATATTAAGATTTTTTATTATCAATATTTTGAGATTTTATTCACTGATTTAGTTCTAAATAATTATTATCACAAATATAGTGATTTTTTCTAACGTCTTTTATTATTTAAATAATTATACAGAAATAAGTATAGATCTTATTTTTAATAGAAGGAAGAAATTTGAAGGTGACCGGATCGGATTTGTAAAAAGACCATAAAGTTGAACAGTAACGATGAATAGCCATCAGGTGGAACAAGTGATAGTCTATGGCATAAATATTATCCTCTGTCAAGTCGATCAAATACTTCAAATCAAGATTGTGTTTTTTTTAGATTTTTTATATAAAAATATAAAAATATATTAATTTACATATCATATTTTGTATACAGTGTTCAATTAATAAAATTTTGATTTTGATTTTTCTAGAAAAAAGGTTTGAGATATCATTAAATTAGTTTGGAAAATATGAGTTTTATGTAAAACATTTTATATTAAACAATAATTAACGAGTAAAAAACATGTATTCCAGTGATTTATACTATTTCTGGCGCGCAATACGTGAAATTAATCTGTAAAACAATATAATGGCCGAGAAAAAGAAAAAAAAATATGTAATGTATTGTAAGATGGAAGAGTCTTAACTTAAGAAAATGACAAGCCTTATGATGTGTCAAAATGCTATTGGACCACCTACCACATTAAAATTAATGCTTGTGGAAAGCAAAAAGAAGAATTGCTCCATTGGACACTTGTCCCCTTTTTTTCGCCGGAATAGACATGAGATTATTCTTGTTTTGATATCGATATTTTTTTATTTAATAAAATTCTTTAAAATATAAAGTATGTATTTAAATACTTTATATAAAATATAAACACCAATAATTTTAATCTTATTGAAACCGTAAATTCTAATACAAAGAGTCTTCAAATCTTAAATTCAATAAGAGATGTGAGATTAAATCGATATATTTTATATTTATTAATTCAAAAAATGACAAATCAATTAATTGAGAAGTCATAATTTAATTTCCATGGCGCCAAAAAGCAAAAGTATAATCGGATTGGTCAAATTAGAAGCCCCCAATGCTTTATGGAGAGTTGAAGAGGACCCACCCACCCGTAGATTTGACTTCTTTTCTTTTTTGGCGTGAAAATGATCAAATATTTTTGGGTTCGGCTTCTTTCTCTGACTGAGTGCATGCACTTCACTTCTTAAGTCTTTAACTGCATGTTTATTTGTTTATTTCTGCGTTAATACGTGAAAAGTGTAAAATCCAAAACAGGAAGACACATTACACATCAAACAATAGGAGGATGATAAATTGTTTGTCCAATATATATCTTATTGAGTCTATTAAGTAAAATTGACTATTTTGATAACTGTTTGAGTAGCGTTTGATAGCTGTTTGTCCAAAGTACGTGATGTGCCCGATTTAAGAGACTGCTATTTTCCTTTTTGTATGTATATAGCAATAAATCTTTATTTGTAGCAACAGTTCAATAATTATAAAATTGTTCAAATCTCAAATTCTCAACTGAAATATCTAATTTTTAAAATTAGAAACTACTTGATTAATGGTAAGTAATTGAAAAAAATTAGAAAATGTGAGGGTCAATATTCATATTGTAAGAATAAAATTAATTTGATTTATTATATTTATATTAAATAATATTAGAACTTTAAACAGACTCTAACACAAAATTATAATGAGATTAATTTAATTAAATTAAATTCTTGCAAGATCAAACCTACTTTGCAAAATCATTTTTTATTAACAAATTATCTCATTTTGAAGCATGTCTATAGCCATCATTGACCGATTTTACATGTGTTATTTCCCTATTGAGAAAAATAATATTATATTTCCAATTATAGAAATCTTATTTTTTATAGATTAATAATGGCAGAACTACGGGCGGCCGGCGGTGGCTCCGCTGTCTTTTTTTTTTTTGTTTTTTCCTAAAATATAAAAAATTTTAAATTTATCTATAAAATAGTGAATTTTTGTCAATTACCCTCCCTAAAATTCAAAAATTTTTTTGGTTTCGCCATGCAAATTATACAAGGAAAAAACTCAATGATCACAATATAATTTACTATATAGATACAATTAATTTATATCTTAAAATTTAAAATTTATTCGACAAAAGAAAAATTATTTTAAAATTATGATAAAATAATTGGGCAAAAATTGGGACCCTATCTAAAATTAATAAAGTGGACAATATATAGATTTAATTATTAAAAGAAAATTTTATAATCTACTAATTAAAGAATTGATACAATGGTTTATAATACTGATTAGTACATAAAGAAAGAAGAGTCAAAAAGTGAACAAAGGAGGTATATACTTTCAAAAGGCAAAACAAATTAAAAAGTATATATAGATAAGATGGCTTTAATCATTCATATTATTGAATTGGACTTCCTTTTGTTTCATCAATCAGGATTATCTTTCTAAAATTTTAACATTATAATGATTTCTTATATATATATATATATATATATAAAAAGAAATACCATCCAATTAAATAAAATTTAAGTGTGTAAACAGTGCGATTGATCTTAATGTCACTAATTAAAATATCATACTATGGCTCAGTTGGCAACGCAGGTTGAATATGCAAAAAGAGTTTTTAGGTCTAATTTACAATAAACACACTTGCATAAAAGGTGAAGATGTTTAACCGTGACTAAGTCCAAACTAGATTAGTCGTTCCTGGTTATAGGATCCGATGATTTAAAATATATATATATATATATATATCTTACTCTTAAATGGCATTAATTACTTGATAAATAAAAATTACAACATTACAATTGATTTTAATTAAGTGTATCAAATCATGATTATTGATTGGTGCTTGTCAGCAACACAAACATATTTCTTCTCTACATATAAAAAATAGATAGAACCTGAGAAAACTGATGCACTTTTTATAACATATTGAAAGTGAAAAATAGGTTAAAGAAATAAAAAAAAAAAGAAAAAAACATGGAAACTATTGTGTGGGACAAATGAAGCCCTTCTTTGAATAACATCTCACATATTTACTTTAACATGTACACGTGCAAGTCCATTAGTGACACCTGCGGCTCTTATGTTGTAAATATATGTAAGAAAAGAAAGGGCAGGCATAATATACATATATGTCAGGATAATTTTTGGCAGCCATTAGAGAGTGCAATTTCACATTCCTTCCCTCCTTAACAGTTTTGGCCCTTTGTCTACATAAAATCTTGCAACACCAAGATTTGCACATACCTTTTTTCTTTTGGACTTTAGTGTATTTTTCTACCTCCTCATGTCCCATGATAGAAAAAAGATGAGAATATAAAGAAAGAGAGTCTCCAACTTCAAGTACTTAATTCAATTCTTACAATAGCTTGAAAAACCCACAAAAAAGAACTATATATGTTTATATAATATAACACTTTCCCATTCTCTGCACTCTAAAGCTCTCTCTTTAAGTTATTCATTTCTACTTGACCAAAAAATGGAGGATCATTGGGCATATTTCTACCAATATGAGGTAAAAAAATTGGGTCTTTTTATGTTCCTTGTGCTTAATTTTAGTTTGGGGAAATGGGTTTATGTTTTTTTTTGTATTTAAGTTTATATTTGGTAAGTGGGTATTGCTAAGTTAATTTGGTAAAATTTTTGTAGGGAATTGAAGAGTTAAGACATTGTCTGTTGTACATAACAGAACTAGAGGCTACAATTCTTTCAGCAAAAGAAGAGATCACAAGAAGAGAATTTGAGATAGATAATCTCAAAGAACTTCTAACCAAAACTGCTAAAGAAAGAAATGAAGCTCAACTTGAATGCCAAAAGCTAATGCAAGAAAAACTTGAAGCTGAACAACTTCTGCTAAAGAACCAGCAAAAAGAGCCTCAAATTCTGCAGAAGAACCAGGAAAAACAATTACAAGAAGAAATGCAATTCCTCAAACAAGAAGCTCCTCCAATTTCTGTAACTTGTAGCAATGAAGATTCTGATTCCACTAATTACACTACTGTCAGTGAACCAATGATTGAATCTCCATTACAAGAATTAATACTAAAATTAGCAGCAGATAGGCCTTTGCCTCAAAAAGGTAAGCTTTTGCAGGCGGTAAAAGATGCCGGACCGCTCCTGCAGACCATTTTACTGGCCGGACCACTGCCCCAATGGCAGCATCCACCTCCACAACTAGACTCCATTGAAATCCCACCTGTTACCATTTCTTCTCCGACAGCTCGGCTAGTTCATCAAGACTCTTTCAATAGTTTTAATGCTTGCTTTAGCAAGAAAAGGGGTTTGGAAATCTTTGAAAACCTTAATTCTCCTTCTTCTTCTTCTCCTAATAGCAAGCATCAAAAAATTGCTTTCCATTGACAAGTAAGGAATTTTACTGCCTCAGACATTGTTAACTTTCTTTATAGTATATAGATGCACATCTTTTTCATTCTGTTATACATTGGAAGATTAAGGTATAATCAGAATGAAACAGATGATTAGCAATATGATCATGTTTTCTCTATATTTTGTCTTCTCGAATTAAAGATTCTAACTTTTTTTTTTGTGCGCTTCATTTTCTCTATTATGTCAAGATAGAGACTTAGTTTATGTACAATGTGAAAGTGGGTTCTGATTTCCAAAATTAGCTGAAAATGATATATTATTATTATAAATATATATAATTGAATATCTTGGTGTTTAAATATTCATAGTGAAGTAGATTACTTGTTCTTGCTTTCGCTTTGTCTGTTATGTGTTAAAGTAGAATAATGATTGTTAAGTATGACTATAACAGACAATCATAAATCTTCCTTGAGATTTCCCTTTCCATGAAGCACACCAACCATTCATGGTGAGTGTCTGCCATTATTACTGCATCTAATTAGATCCCACTATCATGGCTAATTCTTTTGAGCTACCCCAATCACAAAACATCAAATAAAGTTCTCTATAATCACAATTATTCTCACCTAATTGCATTAGTTAGTTACAAAAAGTAATTTATCACCAATTTTTCAATCTCATTGGGAGTGACTCGTTTTTAAATGAAATTGACACTAGATGTATATTTATTTTAATGATCGATAAAAATTGTATTCGAAAACAACTTCTTTTAATATTTTGATCCGTAAAAATACTAAATGCTATATTTTGTAGTGTTTGACAATGTAAGTCATGTTCGGCAATAGCTTTTTAAATAATTTTTAATTTTTTAACCTGTTAAAAGGTTAAATACAATAGTTTTCAGTAACATGACATTTGAAATAGCTTTTAGAAGTTAATGTAACATTTTATAAAAAGTTAACTCATGTAATAGTTAAATTTCTAGAGTTTTATGAAAAGTTATTTAAACAACTAAACTCTACTCAAAGAGTTAATGACTAATTTTGCTGAATAAACCATAGTCTTTGAAATAATTTTTAGAAATTAAGACAGTGTTTTATAAAAAATTAATTTATATAATATTTAGTTTTTAGCGTTTTCTGAAAAGTTATTTGAACAACTTACAATTACACGCTACTAAAATAATTAATGACTACCAAAACGGTTAATTTTGTTAAAGAGATCACTGATCGAATTTCTATTTTAGCAAGAATTTTTCATTGAAAACTATAGTATTGTTCACATGCAGTCATGGTCATTGTTTTGTTTTAGACCACAAAAATGCCACAAGTCAATTAAAAATCTAGGAGCTAACAAAGAAATGTATGATACTGCTTAATTTCTATGATCATGGTATAACTATCATCATGGAAGGCACATGCCTATGATAGTGTTAGATTCACCAATTTGGTCCCACACGTTTTTGCAAGATCAAATCCATTAGCAAATTAGTAATTGATATAATTAATGTACACCTAGTTAGCTAAGATTAGACTAAATTAGGTTTAAAAAAATAATTATTCAACATGTCTCATAACAACTAGACCAAACTTAATCTTAAATAAGATTTTTCTTTCTTTTAGATTGTGACTTTGGCTTTGGATTCTAGATGTTAGATATAGAGATTCCAAAACCCTCAAGATAAAACGGATGTTAGGTTGAGTTTTCTTCTTCTTTTTTTTTTTAAAAAAAATTCCTTTTTAGGATAATTGCATTATTGTTGTTTGATTTTTTATTTTCAATATTTGAATTTGTATAATCAAATATATGCATGGGTAATTTAATAAAATATTAGTTGGAAAACTAAAGAAAATTCAAAATAAATTTTGCATATTTTCCTCACAACAATCCATATAAATCAGAAATTTAAAAAATAATTTATTTATAGAATACGTATATCTATATAAATATATCATTTTTAAGATATAAATGCTTATAAATGAACATATTAAAATATGAGATTGATGATATGACATTTTATTTTTTTATTATAATTAATAATTTTTACAAATAATAAAAATTATTTTTTTATTAAATAATAGAGTTATAAACTAATAAATTTAAAGGATTATTTCATTGTAATTAATATTTTTTATATTTAACAAATATTAAGTTTTTTATTAAATAATTTTTCTATAAAAAAATTAATGTAGTTGTAATAGAGTCATAGTTAATAAAAATTAATTAAATAATATAGTTACATTAACAAATATAATTAAAATATCGTTTCAGTTCACCTAAAATCTATTTCATTGAAATTAAAAAGTTTCATACCTCATCTAATTTCATCTAATTTGAATATATGATAATTTAAAAAAAATAATTAATTAACTATATCAGTTGAATTACAATAATTTATTTAAAATAATTAATTGAGCTAATTAATATTTCAGTTCATTACTTGATAATTTCAAAAGAGTGTGTAATTTTACTTTTCATTTTTAATTAAAAATACATAAGTAAATTATTTACATTTAAGCAACACAAATATGAATTACAATAAATTTCTTAAAAATTACATTCAATTTAATTAAAAAATAGAAAATTATACAGTTCAGGTACATGACTAGTTAAAAATAAATAGCCAGATATATTAATTGATCTAGAAAGAGTAAATTGACTCTTACACACCGATTAGTTGGAGTGTGCAATCGAACCAAACCAAAAACTTAACTGACTTAATTTGGTTTAGTTCGATCGATTAAACCAAGAGAGGATTGTTGGTTTATTCAATTTGAATAGAATATATTATTCGATTCGAGTTGGTTTGATAGAAATTCATCGATTGATCTAAAAATCGAATTGAAATGGCAAAACCAATTAAAATTGACTAAACTGACTAGTTCGGTGGTTCGATCTATTGATAAAAAATTTTGGTATGTATTTTTTATCTTGGTTTGAATCGAACTGACCATTTATTCACCCTTACCAGCTACTGCAAATACTCCTATTACATTGTTTCTCTAAAAGACAAATCGGTCTATGTTAATAAGTCTATGACATGTCTAAAATTTTAGATGGTAGAAGTTAAAACATGGTAGACCAATCAGTTTCAAGGATAGATATTCTTGAAAATGAAATGGAGGAAAATATTTAGAACGATTAAATTTTATAAAAGAAAATTCTAGAGAGGTAAATTTCAAAAAAAAACTTTAAATATGACTAATAAGATTTGAAAGAAACTCAGATATTTGAAAGGCTGAAATCATAAAAATAATATCTTTTGTATATGTGGAATCTATGACACAAGGAAGCGCCATTTTCATTGTCATGGTCTGGTTTCAGTTTTTTCGCCACATTGTGATAGACAGATGTGGGATGTGTATTTTGGACTGTTCTGGGCCATTTGGTATCGCAGGAATAAGGCTGTCTGGGAATCGCGTTACCTTACGGGTTCAGGCTTGCGTGTTTCGTGCGCAGCAGGTGGTTCATGATTGGACTGTTGCTCAAGCTTCGAAAGTGGTTCCTAACTCCATTGTTCAGGCGTTTCCGGTCAGATGGCAACCTCCTATGCCTGGTCCTTTGAAGTGTAATGTCGACGCTGCATTTTCAGCAACAGATGGTACTACAGGCGTGGCTTGGGTCTTGCGAGATTCTTTTGGTCATAATCAGGGGGGCCAATTGTTGTGTGTGCATGGTGTGTTTAACCCTTTGCTTGCTGAAGTTATTGGGACAAAGGAAGCTCTGAGTTGGATGAAATTGAGATTGATTTTTCTTACTTAGGGTCTCTTATTTCCCATTGTAGAACTCTTCCTAATGAATTTGTATCTATTTGTTTCAATTTTATCAAAAAGTCAGCGAATCAGTTTGTTCATAGATTTGCTCGAGCAACTACTTCTGAGTCTGGCTCCTTGGAACCGGGTATGCCCCAAGTCTAATTTTGGAGCATGATTCGTTTAATATATAAGCCATTTGCATTTTAAAAAATGACAAATGTGATAAGTAACTTATTTGTCTTGTTCAGATAAATAATATAAAACATAAATCGTTTTAAAAAAATGTTATTTTTTATTGATTTAGTCCGTGGTTGAACCTATAAACTACATTTAAATGAGTTATTTCAACTTTTATTATGTACTAATTTTTTATATGACATGTGTTGCACGTTGACTATACTCGTTGTATATCTCATTTTTTTAATCTATATAATACTAAAACATAAGTTTTTTTAGATTAAAATAAATAAAAATGTTAATTTGTATTACTTTTTCTATATAAACTACTTGCAATTTTAATTCTTATCTCATTAATTCTATTTTTATATAAAGAAATGGTCTCATGATAAAATTCAACTTAATCTCTAGACCTAATATTTTAGTCTCTAATTTATAAATACAGATTTTAAAAAATTATAGTAAGTGCCAAAAAATAGAATCAAGCTACCACTCAATCTTTAACTCCTACTCTCTACCCTTAAATTAATATCTATATACAACTATACTAAAAAAAATAAATTATTTTTTACTGCTAGATAAAAGAAAAAAATGAGAAGATGATTTGAATTAATAATGGAAATCACTTTGACTATGGTAGCAGTATTATTTATATGGTATATATAGAGAACGAAATATATGTATATACATATAAATTTTTTAAACCCAAAAAAGTGATCAAACAAAACTATATAATTCTAATTTTTTTAAACACTATTTTTTTTAAATCAAATAGATTTAGGATTTAAGAGAAAAAATATTAAAATATTAAAGATATTTAATCATCAATTCACCATCTATGTAATTACAAATGATATAAATCTTTTACTACATTAAAATGATAGTAGTTATAAAAAAATATTATTATGAATAAAAATCTTTCAAAACTCACCTAACAAAAAATTATTTCAATATATATAGATATATAAATATATCAATAAAATATTATATATATTTTTTAAATTAAAATTTTTAATTTTTTATTAGGTTTAATTTATATAAATTTTTATTTAAAAATTTATTTTTTAAAAAATATATCTAATAAAATCTTACATAAAGAAAAAATATTAATAAAAATAACATACTCTTCTTTTTTATCTTTCCTAAATAAAATATTATATATATTCTATTTGAAAATTTATTTTTTAAAAAATACATCCAATCAAATTATACAAACATAAAGAAAAAAGAATATTAATAAAAATAATATATTTTCTTTATTTTTTATCTATATTTTAAAAAAATTAAATATTTAATATATAAAAATATTTTTAAATGTCTCATTATGTCATATATATTTATTAAAAAATAAATTTAGTAAAGATAAAATTTTAAATTTTAAAAACATTTATTTAAAAATATATATATATATATATTTTTTAATTATTAGCAAACTTAATAGGCCAAAATAATACTGCAAGTTACACAATAAAGAATAACTCTCCAATCACCCAAATTGATAAAAACACTTATAGTTGAAAGGATTCAAATTCAAAATCTTAAATTTCTCATATAAGTGAAAAGACTATTAGATCACACATGATTGACTTAAAAAATAATTTTTATAAATATATTCTAATAAAATGTAATTTACTAATTAATTATGACTAAATTTATTTTAAAATACTTTAAATTTCAAGAGTGTTATCAGAAATCTCTTTTTTTTTTTTCTCTATTTTCACTTTTTTATATAGTGTAGATAGATACACAAGAGAATGTGTTGAAGGTCTAACAAATGGTCATTCAAGTCAAACAAATAAACGCTAATGTATTAATAAAAACACTCAAAATGGGCCTTAATCTTGCTATGAGGCCCAAATCTCTACAAGTATTGGTTGGTATTTTTCCATTGGGCTTTGCAGCCATCTCTAAGCCTGTGGGTTTAGAACTTAGGATAGTTATCTTGTTAATTATAATTGGAATAAAGCTCAATTTGTTTTTGAATTTAGAAATAATATATAATTTTTTAAATATTAATTTTTATCGATTTATCTCTTACGTTTATATTAAAAGAACAAAAATTCCAATCATTCAAAAAAATTTTAATATTTTTTACTAATAAAAATTATTTAAAAAGTTTAAAATAGGAAAGAAAAATCATTTAAAATATAGGAATAAAATTGTAGTGTTTTATCTTTGATCTAAAATATAATTAAAAAAAATATTTGATTTCAAAAAATTAGAGTTAGAAAAATATTTAATTATATGAATACTTGGTTTATTTTTCAATTGTACTTGATCAAAATAAAATATTTCATTATTTTTTAATTTGAATTAAAATTCTTAAATGAGCTTTTTGTTCATTTGGTATAAATTTAAGGGGTAAATTGTAAAAAAATTTATCTTTGGGTAAGTTGAATATTGCTCCCAAATTTAAAGGGGAAAATTGAATTTTATTTCATTATGATTATGTGACCTTTAGGCCACAGAAAATATAAAACTTTCATAGATGGCTATTTCTAACTTTTTTATAAATTTAAACATACGACAATTTCTAAACAAATACATTTAAAAAAATTAATTACTAAATAAATAATAATTTATTATACATATAATAGATATTTTTTAATTTTGCAACTATTCTATTCTATAGAATAACTATCGTATTGACATTATTATTTGAGATTGTCACGGAAAAAAAAAATACTTGTTGATATATTTGATAAAAGATTATTAAAGTTTTCTTTAAAAGTGATTTTCGCATATATTGTCATAAAAGTTTCTTTTTTTTAGTGTAATGTTAAATGGCGAACTTGGATTTCACCTAATTTTTATTGTGTCGAATCGAAATATCTACGGTGCCTTCAACAAATTTAATGCGACAAATTTTACTTGTGATACAAGACATTTTTGAACATCTCCACTAACTACGGTCAAATTCAAATTGAGCCAAATGTATTTTTCATTAACCGCGTTGGAAAAGATACTAAAATAATTTTTTAATTGACTATTTCCACCAAAATTTTAATCACAACACTAATCAAGTGGTGGATGGAATTTTGAGAGTTTATGTACATATCATTTTCAAATTGACATTCCCACCAAAAACATAAATTGGTGCATCAACTTTATAAGAAAAATTTAATGACTTATAAAATTGTCTTTATTAAACATTTTAATTTGTAAAATCACTTTATTAAAACATTCAATTGATAAAATTAGAAAAATAATTAAATTTTTATTTAATAGAAATACATGAATATTATTGCTTTTATAAATTATATTGATTACACATTAAATCAATATTTGATACATAAAAGATAAAATCATAAAATTATTGTTGATGGTAAAAAATATATATATATAGTATTACTAAAGTTAATAATTATAGGAGCACAATAGATAATTGTCCAAATTCGGAATGTCATGGGTTGATATATGGATTCCAAGAGAATATATATATATATAAAAGTTGACTTTCGATTTCGATCGCAGGATCATAGTCTAGTAATAAATGCAATTATGAAAATTTTGTTTCGAGTATCAATTTATGATAGTTTATTATGTATTATCATTACCAAAATTGACATTTTGTTTTTTGTGTTTGATGAAGATTAAAATGTGTGAGAATTGATAAGAGAACGGTTTTGTTTTTTTTTTTTTTCTAAGGGAAAGATAAGAGAATAATATTGATTAGACTTAAATCTGTTCGATAAAATTAATTATTGTGGTAGCTGTTAGTTGTTTTAATAGCGTAACTTTTTAATTATTTTTAGTAATTTTTTATCCATGTTATATGGTTTAACTTTCTATAAAAGACCATCCTATGTTAAAAATAACTTTAATCTTTGTTGGGAGATGTTGAATCAAGAGAAGTGAGTTGGACTCAAGCACAAAAGGAGACTACCTGAGTTCTCTAAAGCTGAAGTAACTCCAAACAAAGCCACTTCCACCTCCGCTTCTCCTGGATTCTTCAATGTTCTAACACTTGCCCCATGACTTCACCTCTCTCGTTAATTATTGGACTATATATAAATCATTATCAATTTGACATTTAATTTCAATCGTAGGATCAATAATCAAGTGATGCATGGAATCATGAAGTTTTATATATGTCATTATCAAATATTTTAATTGTATATTGCCCGGATTAAACCCTTATTCTGTTAAATCCTATCCACGTAATTTAATTGTATCTTATCATTTTCGTACACTCATTATGCTTAATTTTTAAGTATATATATAAATTTTATCATGCAATTTTTAGTTGACTAAAAAAAAAGAAATATCTTATCATAAGTGATTTTACCCGTTTAGGAGAACGTTAATCCTATTATGCAGCGGCGGTATTATTATTTCAATTCATCGGTCTCAATGAATAAAAGAAGAAAAAAGAAAAATTTAATATTAATAAAAACTTATCTAAACTAATATAAATAAAAAAATAGAAAAGAAAATAAATTGATTATATTCATATTGATACAATTAATATAGTAAATTTGGTTGTTCCATACATCATTTTGACGCTTATTTAAGTGATACATTATTCTGTATTTCTACCAAACAAATAAATAAGATACATTATTATTATTATTATTATTATTATTATCATCTAATTGACTTTTTTTAAGAATAATAAATTAAAGCAAAGAAAAGGTAAACTCCTAAAATTAGAAATAAGATCATTTCAAGGGCAGAAATATCAGTTCAAGGTATGTTTGCCAAATCACCCAATGAAGGAAAGAAAAAAATTTATTTTGAGGAAAGAAAATTTTGACCAAAAAAATAATGAAAAAGAAACAAAGGATATATGTTTGACTGGATTATTTTCAATCTCTCTATCATTCTCAAATATAATAATTAAAAATATTTATTTATGAAATTTAATTATATAATTTCTGTTTTTATATCCGTTATATTAAATTTTTGTTAATTAAGGCTTTCTAAAAATTAAATAGTGAATTTCAAAAAAAAAATTGTAAAAGAAATATAACCTATTATTATAATTGAATTTTAATTAAGTGTAAATAAATAAAAAATAACTATATATATAATTTTGATGCTTAAAAAAAAACAAAACTATGTATATAAGTTTGAGAATCTGTCTTCATAACAGAAGCAGAGAGAGAAGGCCAGAGGTTAACAATGTCTGTGGTGCTTATCAAATCGCCACTAATTGCTTCTATTTCAATTTCTAGCACTCACTATTCCACTTCTCTTTCACCGTCTTTCTTTCGAGGTCGTTTTAATCTCAGACGAAACCACCATAACCATAACCATCGCCACCACCTTTCTCTTCCAAACCGTTTTAAAAGCATTCACAGATACCCAATTCGGAACTCCTCTATGCCTCTTCAAGAAGTCCCCATTTCCACTCCGAAGGTTCAACAATTAATTATGAATTTAATTTAATAATTGAGACATTAAAACAAGTGATGTGTTGAATTTGTTTGATTTGCTTTAAAATATGTTGATTGATGGATGTTGTATGCAGTTGCAGGACAGCTTGTTGTACTCGAAGGCTTTCTGGGTAACAGAATCTACAATTGCTTGGAATGTGGATATTGGAGAGGATGGTTCTTGCTTTCTATATGCAAGTCAGACTGCTTCATTATCTGTTAACGACGATGGCGTTCAAGGTTTGGATTATGCTTTCTATTCATCTGATCATCAATGGCTGTTGCTGAAAATCATAAAGGGTAGTCTAGGATGGGAATAATGGGATGGAGACGGGTTAGTTACTTCCCCACCTGACCCGAATTACTTATAATTCAAGTATTAAAAAAAATGATCGGAGTTAAATGATGTGTCAGACGGTTTTTGGTTTCAGGTGGGATATAGGTTGAGTGAGTTGATATCCGTTTTGATTAAATGATTAAATATCATGTAAAATAAATACTTTATCTCTCTCATTTGGCATCGCAAAAATAAATACTTTATATGTCTCTCATTTGGCATTGCTGCGTTTACTAGCAGTTTTTTTTTTTTTTTTTTTTTTTTTTGTGTGCGTGTGCGTGCCTGAGAGACTGTTCCATGTTTACAGCAGTTTTGAATCAAATGACAAAAGTTAGTAGCAATTCTTTTGAGTCAATAGATCTAAATTTTTACAGTATGTATGACTTTTATGGGCCTGAAGTTATTTTTGAAATTTTTTCTATAATTAATTTCTCTAGGATTCTTCTTAACTTTCGATTATAAGGGAAAATTTTTTAATCAAATTTTTATTATTGGTAATAAAATGTCAAATTTACCCAGTCAAATTTTACAATAGTTTGTTTAAAAAAAAGAGATTTTAAATATTTTAAATGTTTTTTTTATTATTACTTTTATGCATTCTTGAAGACAACTCTAGCAGCACTAAGGTAAAATTATTGGTATATAATTAAAAATTTAAAATATAAAAGTAGTTATAATAAATACATTATCAATTCAGTATATGAATAAATTAAATGAATTTAGACATTAGGACAGTGTTAACCCGATTTGGGATGGTTATCACTGTAAGAAGTGAATATTAATTGGATTTGGGATGGATTCAGATAATAGAAATGCAAAATAATTTTTTCTACAATTAGGGAAGTTTTTGCTTGTATCCTACTAGTTTCTATTACCACTTCTGATTATTGATAGACACTTTCTCATTGTAGTTTCTGTTACTGCCAACTTATCTAAATTATGTTAAATTAATCTGTGAAACTTTTTGTGTTTAGATCAAGTGATTTTTTGTTAGTAGATAATGAGGTTCCCATGCTAACAGGCCATTTCGTGAAATTTAAGCTTGAGAAAGATGATGGCGGGCTTCCAGAAAATGTAAGACAATTAAGTCCATTGCAGCGCCAATTTTAGTTTTTAGATGCATTGTTGATTATTTTCCTTGAAATTTAGAGTAGTTTGTGCCTAAAGTTTTCATCATTCTTGATTTAACACATCATAACTTCTCACTGAGGTTCTACTCCTTTAATTGAGCCATTTCTGCAATTTTGACATTGTCAGGTAGTTGCAAAATTTCCTCATATTAGGGATTATAAAGTTTTTAAAGTGCCGTCAGCTCTTGATGCCAAACCTCTTCTCAAGTGCCAATTAGCAGTTGCAGCATTTGACTGTGAGTGTTTTTATTGAGCTTGTTTGTTTTGATTATGCAAATGTACCCTTGTAATGTATAAATAACTGAGTCTGTTGGCTGGAGTAATGGCAAAAAGACTTGGACCTGAAACCAAGTCAATGCAAGTTTGAGTATCAAGAACAGTGAACTTTTAATTGAAAAATTGAGAGGAAGTACAAAAATGTTTCTGAAATTTTCTTCCAAAGGATTGCAGATAGGGTGGACCATATTTGGGTTACCCTTCAAATTTATTGTTTCCATTACTCTGGTAACTTAATAGTGCTATTACTAAATGATTACTGAAATTACATTTACATTTAAATGCATCCATAGATCTATTTGTTGAGAAATAGAGCATTTGACCCATTCACTTAGATCTATTTTCTGGAATCTGGGTACATACAGTTAAATGTTTGCCACCATAATGCTTTCTTTTCTTTTAAAACAGCTGTTGGGAAATGTAAGGATGCTACTGGTCTGCAGTTACCTGGTATTTTGGATGAATTATTCTCGTATGATGGTCCCCTCGGTGCACATTATTCTGAAGATGCTGTATCACTCCATCTTTGGGCTCCAACTGCTCAAGTATGTCAAATTTTAACAGAGCTATTTTCTTGTTTGTGCACTGTTATGGACCTGTCTTCCTATGTAGAATCAACCATGACCTTTGAATTGTTTTTGTGTAAAATAGGCAGTTCATGTCTGTATTTATAGGGATTCATTCAGCCAGGAACCCTTGGAAATTGTTCAGCTCAGGGAGGTTGATGGAGTTTGGAGCATTACAGGACCAAAGGACTGGGAAGGTTGTTATTACGTATATGAAGTATCTGTCTACCATCCTAGCACATTACGCATTGAAAAATGCTATGCAAATGATCCATATGCTAGAGGGTATGCTGGTTGTCTCAGTTTGCGAACAATTGTCTGAAAAATAGTTAAGTTGTTTACATATACTAAGGCAATATGTTTAAAAATGTATTGCTATCCCTCTATTGATTCAATAGCAAGCTTGTCTACTGAATCCTTTGTTTTCATCCTGTTTCTTTGTTAGAACAGACTCTCATCAGATGGAAAGAGGACGTTACTGGTGAATCTCGAATCTGATGCTACAAAACCTGAAGGATGGGATGAATTATCCGATGAAAAACCCACTTTACTTTCTTTCTCCAACATTAGTATTTATGAGTTGCATATAAGAGATTTTAGGTACATCCCTTGAGTGTAGTTCTCCTTGCCTTTCTTATCATCACCATATAGCATTAGAAATAAAGAGTACCAATTTAAGGCTCATTTGCTAAAAACAAGTCACTTGGATAAATTTGATTGTTTATTTTTGCTATCTGCTGTATTGTTGTGGCTTTGTGATTCTGGTTTTCTGCCATCATTGCAGTGCCAATGATGAAACTGTACATCCTGACTCTCGGGGTGGTTATCTGGCCTTCACTCTGGAGGTAGTTCTGTTCTTCTATTATTTATTATTGGATTCTATTGCTCTTCCAATTTCTTCTCCCATACTTTTCAGTTTTGATCCATTCTTTTCTCCTTTCTTTTGGTCTATATTAGCTTAAATCTCTCAAAATATTAGATGGAATTTTTACTTGATTTCATTTTGACAACAAAACACTCTAACTCAAAGCTAAGAGTCACAAGCATACACTCTATTGACGAGGTTAGGTCTGTAATCAATTTTCTCTTTTGCACTGTTTTTTAAGTAGATTTATAAATTATGAATATAAATCATGGATTTATTGTCATTTAATTTATGCTGTTATGCTCATAGTCAACAACATATGCTTAGTTTTTTTGTCAATTCCTCAATATATATCTATTTCATTTTTCTTTTGGGGTTCTATAAAAAAATTTGTGCAATTACAGCCTTGCCTGGTACATTATAGTTGTAATGGGCCCTGGGTAACCTACACATGACTGCAACCACAATTTAAATCATTTATTTGCTTGCAAATCAAGTAACTCTCTATTCTCAGTAATATAATATTTATCGCTGCTACCAAATTTACCATTATTGACTTTTTCTGATACATTAATTGGTGCCTAATACATCACAATATTGCATAAATAAGAGGGAATGGTGCTCTATTTGTGCGTGTTTTCAATTATTTTTCACATATTAGGAATAACTAGCATAATAATGTAACACCTAACATTTTTCACATTTTTCTTGAAGGATTCAGCAGGTGTACTACATCTAAAGAAATTATCAAATGCCGGGATTACTCATGTCCATCTGCTCCCAGCATTTCAATTTGCTGTGGTTGATGACGTTAAGGAGAATTGGAAGTGTGTGGGTAAGAATACTTCTTTCTTCAAAATATAAAATTTAGTGATTGTAATCTGCATGACTCCAAAGCGAACCAGTGATGCATTTGTATGCTATTCATTCAACAGAGTCCAAAAATGGTTGCAATTCTGGTTTGGCATCTTCTTGTTGCTGTTGCAAATCTCACTACTGTATAAAATTTATGATGCTCATGTTTTTTTTCCAACACTAATTCATTACGCATGCCAATTGGTTTTTGGCCAAGTAAGTTTCTTTGAAACACTAGAAGGAATATTGATGAACAGTGAATTCCATGTCCTGAAAGAGAGTCTAAGAAAATATTATGCTCATTGGAACATTATTTCAGGAAAATGCAAGGAACAATTTTGTTGCTAATATCTATTTTTATGTATGAGGAATCTATGATACAAATTAGACAGTGAAAGCCTTTTATTCTGCAATGTGCTTGTATCGGAAATGCTGGGATCAATTTCCTTGATATGTCATGTTATTCTTCCATCATTCATATGTATGACGTTGAGGGTTTTGCAGAAAACAAGATGCTAGAACATTTATCACCAGATTCATCTGAGCAACAAGCTCTGATAACAGCCATCCAAGATAATGATGGTTATAATTGGGGGTATGCTCCTAAAAGCTAATTGAGACCAATGTTGTTATCAGGCTTATTTGAATTGAAATCATTATCATTTTCATATCTCTTTTGCCTTGTGTAGGTACAATCCTGTTCTTTGGGGGGTTCCTAAAGGAAGTTATGCAAGCAATCCAGATGGTGCTTGCCGTACAATTGAGTTCAGAAAGATGGTTCAGGTCTGAACTTTGTTCTCCTCCACTTTCTAATGATAGTGAACAGACTTTGTGAAATTGATGTTGGACATAGACCATGATTATATTGGTTTTGGAGCTATAGATTGTCAGCGCAGTTAATATTTGACATTTTCTTGTAATTGATTCTACTAATTGCAGGCACTTAACCGTATTGGTCTCCGTGTTGTGTTGGATGTTGTCTATAATCATTTGCATGGAAATGGGCCTTTTGATGGGAATTCTGTTCTCGATAAGGTTATATTTGTATTAATTTCCAGTGTCCATTTATGGTTATCTAATGGTACTTTAGTTAGTGCTTTGGGATTTTAATTACAAATTTGTGTCAAATATATTGAATTACAGTAGAGGGTTAGCCCCCACTGATTTTGTGACTTCAAGTTCTCTTTAGGTTGTTCCAGGTTATTATCTGAGAAGGAACAATGATGGCTTTATCGAAAATAGCACCTGCGTGAATAACACAGCTAGTGAGCATTATATGGTTGAGCGCTTGATTATCGAGGATCTTTTAAACTGGGTAGTTAACTACAAGGTGCTTATCCATAATCTATTTTTGTAATAATATACCTTTATCCATCAGCTTGTTCTATCCCAGGGGTACAATTGAGTTGAGCTGAGCAGATACAGTGCTGAGATTGAGCTCAACTCGATTAGAATACTCGAGGCTTGAAACTCAACTTGTACTTGATTGACTTCCAATTTTCAAGCTCAAGCTCCACTGAAAGAAATGCTTGAAATTCTTATTTATTTATGTTAACATAAGCTCGAATGAGCTCAAATAAGCTTGAATTAGTAAATTATTATTTAGATAATATACGTAACACATGACATGGATCTAACATTATATAACGTGAAAAGTATTAGGCTTGTGAGCTACCTGAGTCAACTATTACAATACTTGAACTTGGCCTGACTCATAATTGGAGCTCAAGCTCGACTAAATATAAGTTGAATTTGAATATTTATCAAGTTGACCCCGAATAGCTCATGAGTAGCTCGTCCCATTTATATCACTATTCTCTCCTTTAATTTGAAGCTACCATTCTGCTTGCTTTTTCTTTTTATCTTTTTTTTTTTTTAAACTGTAACCTTCTAAAATTACACCTTGATACATCATAGACTTAAGGTAGAACTGATGAAATTTTAGGGATTTTTGTGACATTTTTTTTTTTTGTTGAGATTTTTACAGGTGCTCTTATAAATTTTTAATTGTTGATGACCACTTTTTGCTTTTTTTTTTTCTTTGCAGGTTGATGGGTTCCGGTTTGATCTTATGGGTCACATAATGAAAAGTACAATGGTACATGAGTTTTTTGAATTTCTCTGTTTTGGGTTTTGTATTAAATTTGTGTCATTGATAATAAATCATTTGGTTAATTGAAATGTTATCCTTATCAATATTATAGATGCTTCAGAAATGATTTTACTAGGTCATGTACTTCCACCTTCAGCAGAAAGTAATAATATAAATGTCTTTCTATGACTTTTTTGATGTGCCAAATTATGACATGAGCTGAAACTTGAGATCAATTTTATTTTGTGCTTGCAAGCATTTAGGTATGTATCATGAATACTGCTATAGAGCTCTGCAACTCAAGATTATTATTCATGTGTAGGTGAAAGCAAAATGTGCAATCCACAGCCTAACAAAGGAAAGGAATGGAGTTGATGGATCAAGTGTCTACATGTAAGTCAGGAGTGTCATTACAGTGTAAATTATAATAACTATTATTTGGCAGGTGGGTGGTAGGTGGTAGGAAATTGTTTATTGCTACTGATGCACATACCCATATTAACATTGCTCTTTACAGTTATGGTGAAGGTTGGGACTTTGGTGAAGTTGCTAAAAATGGACGTGGAATAAATGCTTCACAATTCAATCTCTGTGGTACTGGAATTGGAAGGTATTATGTTTTTTTTTCTTTTTAAATTTCTGTTGTATTATTGTTTGCTTCCTGTATTAAAAAATGCAAAGTTTCAGAGGAAATGAAAAATTGAACAATGATATACATCCATTCATCATGACTGCAAAGGCTGAACTTTTGAGAATTAAAGGGACTGTATTGACACTTCTTGGAACTGATTGTATATTTTAGAGATCTCTGCCTGTTTAGAAAAAGTTAAGAGATTATGTTGTTCTAAAGTTGAAGCAACTTATTCCAGTCATTAAGCCTGCTTTTATTGCATTCTTTTGCATAGAGAAAGAACCATCTTCTCACTTTAGTCGCTCATTGTTTGACTAAATTCTTCTAAAGCTATTTGGTTGAATGAAGTTTTTGGAAATCTAATTCAGCTTTAATGATCGAATACGAGATGCAATGCTTGGTGGATCTCCATTTGCCCACCCTCTTCAGCAAGGATATGTGACTGGTTTAATGTTGGAGGTAACAGTATTTTTATAGTTGGCAAAAACTTCATCATGCTTATGTTACAGCTGGAATTTGTAAACAACACTTGTTTATAACTAAATTAAATCTGCTGATTTTGTTGCTAATTTCTATTGTGTATTACTCATCTCGATACATTTATCTTTCTATGTTTTGAAGGTTTTGTTGAACGTCTCACAGTCAAATCATAGCCAGCAACAATAGCTAGTAGTTGATGGCCTTGCTTTCTACTAACAGTTTAATTTGTTAGATTTTAGAATTTTTTATATTGAATTTGAGTGTTCAGAGAATGTTAATGGCATTTTATGCAGGGTATTTAGTTCAGAAAACTTGTAAAATGAGTGAAGGAGAATACCACAGTTGGCCCTTTCAGTCTCTATTGCTTTTTGGTCCTTTCAGTTTCTATTGGTTATGTCCAGTGATTGAGTCAGAAACTTTGATGGTTGGGACAATTTGGTGGGGGTGGGTTGGGGGGGGCGGGCGGGGGGGAGAGGAGGTGTTGTCTTGTACGAATTTGGTTTTGCTGTTATAGTTGTAGTAATGTCTAGTTATTAAATATGGCTAGAATTTGGGAAAAGGATTGAGGCCATACTACAAATTTCCTGTTTTATTATTACAGCAGCTACTGATGTTAATTGATTCTTCTTTTACAGCCTAATGGTCATGACCATGGTGGAAAAGATGTTCAAGAACTCATGCTTACTACAGCAAAGGATCATATACAGGTTAAGCATCTTAATTCGTTTGTCATATTTGATAATGGCGAATACATGAATGGAAGGATGCGTGTTAAATTCAGATCATGGTCTACCAATTGGGACTTTCTGGCTTGCTCAATCATTGTGCTTAGGAATTTTAAAACACTGTTATAACTGGATTAGTATTTAGATATAGTGATGCTTGCTTTGGACCTATACTGATATGGATTTGTCTTGGTTTCTCTTGCCATAAAGGGTTGCGGCTTAAGAGGAAAGATCCATATAACCTAATGATCAGTTATATTAGTGGTGGCCACTGGTTCAACACCAAAACCAAACTGGCGGTTCTAGTTCCTGTTTGGTTCCGATCGATGCCGGCAAGAGCCTACCAGATCTCTGGTTGTTAGCTGGTTAAAAAGGGGGCTTTTTTGAAATTTTTTGTTTCCTTTTCCTGATCCAAATCAGTTGGGACTGGAACAGGAAGTTCCCACCAGATATTCCAAATTTCTTCGAACAGCAACTGGTTCCCGGAGGTTTGGTTCCAAACCAGGACCTTGGCCGGCCCTAACTGTTAAACACCCTTTCTTGTTGTGTTAAAAGGGAATGCTCTGATAATATTCACTCCTATTCTATCAATTAGGTGATTAGGAGAAGATGGAAAACATTTCAACTTGCTGATCAACTGAACACATTTCATTTAATCATCAAATAGCGTATGACTGAAAGATCTTGCATTACTTATTATACTTTCTTGAGTCTTTCTATCTCAAAGGGTTGGTTGACTGGGAGTGAGCTCCACGCTGTACCTCTCTGATGGCCTGCTGAGACAGATTTATCCCAGTTGTTGCTGGGATGAGGTATTGTGTCCGGAGAAGGAACCCTTATACCCTGTTTAGAAACCAAAACAAAAAAGGGCATAAGAACTAGATGGTTTCCAAAGATTGATTCTTCAGTTTCTTTGTTCAGTTAAATGCTACTTTTGGGTCTTAGTTTTACTTCAAGATCATGAAGTTGATGGATGGTACTAGGCATACCCATCAAACCTTTTCATTATTGTTTGAGAGTTTAGAACTAACAGATGAAAATGATGCTTTTAAAATTTTATTTCTCTTTTTTTTAGATTCTGGAACGGTTCATCTTTAAAATGTCAACTCCTCAATTGTTAGGATTAAGGAGCAATCACTGAAAGTTAATGCCATCCATAGGTCATAAAAAGTGTTATAATTTGACTAACAAAAATAAGTACATCATCATTTGATATAACACTGAGTAAACTATTCTTCCCTTCTAGATCCAATGAATAATCCTGATCATTCTGAAGGTTGTTATTTTCTTTCCTGGCTTAAGGCTTATTTAACTGCTTTTGCATGGTCCAGGTTGGGTTGGCTGCAAACCTGAGAGATTTTGTACTGACTAATAGTGAAGGGAAAGAGGTATATTTTATCCTGCTATATAATGCACTTGCATGATACTATCTGATACTTCATATTTGATGATTAGAATTGGCATTACAGCCACATGGTGTTACATATGCAAAATAAATGATGCTTAGTTTTTAATGTCTAATTGTAATGTATTTTTCATTTATATCCATAATAGGATTGTAGGTATATTTTCTTTGTTTTTGATCGTATATGCCTACTAGAATGTCACTTATATATACTAGGCATCCTTTCTTGAACTACCTGAGGTTGTCAAGGACCTGCTTGTAGTTTGGAATCAATATTGTCCATTGCTTTTTGGGTGAGATCAACTGATACATGAAGAGGCACTTGTTATTTTTCAATGTGACTATGAATTTTATGCTGGCTCGTTTGATTGATTCATAATTGGGTGCTTCAGCTTCATATATGGGGATTTTTAGAAGCCTTCTAATCCTTCCCTTGGTTCACACCCATTATTTTGTCAATTAAGAAATGACGTGGGTTTGAAACTTTGAATATTGTTGGTGGTACTATAGAAGGAAAATAATTTCAACTTATTGTTTTTTGTATATTGTCAATATGTTAATTACTACCTTAAGTCTTGTTTTTTGTATTCCTATTACTCACACCAAAATGTCCATGTTTCATTACATTGTTTCTTCCAGGTAAAAGGATCAGAAATATTGGTTCATGGTGGAGCGCCGGTTGCATATTCCTGCAGCCCCATAGAAACAGTAAGTATCTTGACTGAGATTGATGATTGCATTAATTGTTTTATGGGAGGAAAAAAATAAAAAAGCTATTTTCAATTGACAAATGGCCTATTTTGGGAACTGGTCACAAGCACATTGTTATAAGTTATCAAGTACAATACCATGTCAGTGTAAACAAGAGGATAAGTTGCATTGTGAGAGTTTTTTTTTGCATCACCATTACTCAATTTGATTGAGTTTGAAATTTTCAAGCTCACATTCTTAGCTGAAGAATTGCATAACCATTTTGATATAATTTGCTTAAATAATATACCTGTGAATCAATAATTGACTCTCTTATATGAAATTTTTATCATGTTTTGTAAAATAGTAAGAACCACCTTCTGGTGCACTGCACATAGCTTTGACATGATTGTTGTTAAGAAAATAATTACCTGTATCTGTCATCCACAATGGTTTATATTGGCATCAACAAATTGCCAACACTCTACATGCAACGTTTGAGATCTTCTATCACAAAATTTCCCACAATGGTAGATATGTAGCATACATTAGTTTAACTTTGCATATTATGTAATATTCCCTGAAATTTTAACTGAATTGGACTTAGATTATAACTGCATCAAACTGGAAGCTATTTCAGTATCGTTCTTCTGGATACAAGCTATCATGCAGTGTGAGAATTAATCGGAAATTTGTTTCTGGGGTTTTCCTTTTTCATGATAAGAACAAAAGCTAGACTCTAGCTAGGATGACATGAAGGGAAGTAGGAAAAGGATTTAATAGCTATATATCTTTCTAAAGAGGTAACCCTACTTTGTTGATGGAGTGAATGTTCCATATAACCAGACCACTTAGTTTGAGATTTAAGAGTTAGTTGAGATTGAGTTGTATTTGTTTGTTCATGATGTAATAATAGCAATGTACGAATATTTTTCTTAAGAATTTCATTGGCATGCAGCAAACTTGCCAGACATCCCTTGTAAACATTTTGTTTGGAAATATTTTGTGTCTGAATCAAGCTTTGTATCTCTGCTATTAACACTGAACCAAGTATATTCTCTATTTTGTCAGTAAACCTCATCATCAGTAAATGTCTGTCAAATATACAATGTTATAAACTAAGATTATGCACAGATAAGAAACATTTTTACTAACATGCTGATTGATTTTTTCGCCTGTTTTACAGATTAATTACGTTTCTGCACATGACAATGAAACCTTATTTGACATTATCTGCATGAAGGTATGCTCCATGTATCCTTCCAATGTTATGATGATAATCCATTTGACAGCTCTGCTCTAACTAGCCTCTTGCTTGTGGACTTGCATATCTATAATAAGACAGACATTTAATTTTCTTCTAACTTACACCTTGCTTGCAGACTCCGATGGAAATTTCTGTGGATGAGAGATGCAGATTAAATCATTTGGCAACAAGTATGATAGCACTTTCACAGGTAAGTCTACTCCTTTCACTAACTAATAACAAAATTCTATATTTTCTACAGGATTATTTTCCTTCTTATATATCATCCTGGACCATGCCATTTAAGATGGTTACTCTTTACCCTCTCAACTGAGTCTTATAATTCAACTTTCAGACTTTGCTTGTCATTTTTGTTTTCTCATCCATCCCTGTCTGGCATCCCTTTAGGTCCCCGATTATTTTTGGTTTAGGAGATATTTATTCTTTGTTGGAATAGAGATTTTGGCTTGTTGTTATTTGGAATTTTAAATTAGTAGGCTATAGTTTTGTGTAAAAGAGAAGTTTCGTGTCTTTTTTTCTTTTTAAGGAAGAGATCCACAGGGTGTACTAGGCTCTGAGCTTGTGAGAGTTTTTTAGTGAGCATACAATTTCTCTTGGAGGTGAATTTTGTGGAATAGTTGATTTGCTGAACCATGTCAAAGATTTGCATTCCTATACTAGTTTGCGCACTATAGCTTAAAACTCTGCTACTTACCTTTTTAATTAATGCATAATAGTTTCTCCAGTGCATAAAAAATGGTGGGATTTTATTTTATTTTTTTATATGTAATCTTTTATTTTCTGCTGCAATGGACTGCATGATCAGGTAGCGCAAGTAAGATTTTGGTTCCTTACACATTATCTGGCCTATGTTCAGGGTTAGTCTAATTACTGTGTTGGACAATCACAAATTTTCTATTTAATTAACCGTGGTCTTTTCCATAATCCCAAGTGCTTGTCTCTTCCATACTTTAGCTTTTCCCAAAGGGAAATGAAAACAGGTAAACATGGAACCTATCTTTGACTTGATAAAGTTGGAGACAGTACAGCACTTTCTTTGGGTGGTAGGGGTTTTTGAAGAAGCAAGTTATGCTATATGCTTCATAGTGTTCAGTGTTACTACTGTTGAGTATTGAGTCCTTTTTGCTTGGTTTAAGGGAATACCATTTTTCCACGCTGGTGATGAGATGCTACGCTCAAAATCACTTGATCGTGATTCATACAACTCTGGTGATTGGTTCAACAGGTTTGTTGTTCATGTTTTCAAGATTTTTCCTAATTAATTAATTTGATTAGTAAGTTGTTGGGTAATGGTAACTTTGATTGGCTGCAATAATTATAAAATCCTGAAATCAACCATTGCAAATTAATAATTTCAAATCCTAATGCGTGTAATGATCAGGGATTCTGTTCTCACTGTAACAGGCCTCTGTTTTTCTCAAAGATTAATATGTACTTGCAACTTTCAGGTTAGACTTCTCATACAATTCTAACAATTGGGGTGTTGGCCTTCCTCCAAAGAAGAAAAATGAACATAACTGGCCATTGTGAGCATTCACTTTCTGTATATTTTAAATTAATTATTGTTTCTTTTGCCTTTTTCTCCCTCTCAAAATTACTTAGATTACATATGCATGTGTGTGAGATATAAATTAATTATGATTTGTCTGTAGAATAGTTATGACATCTGTATAGGTAATCCGGAGCTGTCTTTTTTAATTGTTTATTCCCTCAGAATAAAAACCAGATTGGCAGATCCATCCTTCAAGCCTCAAAAGTCTCACATCCTTGCTGCTGTTGAGAATTTTTTAGATGCATTACATATTCGATATTCTTCACCACTTTTCCGCTTGACGACAGCTAATGCTATCCAGGTTAGCCATGTTTGAATAGTTATTGTTTTCAGGTAACGAACTATTACTGGGAAGCCAAAGACAAGTTTATCCACATTTTTTTTATCAGCAAAAATTTCTTTTACTATCAAAATTTGGGAAAAACTTAATATAGCCAAGCGTTTAAACCCGTGCATCAGGCCTCCCCAACACACCCATCTTGACTCAGAAATGCTAAGTGAAAAAATTCGGTAAACTATACATCAGTTTGAAGTCTCTTATCGAGATAAGAAAAGAAAACAAGAACAATTGAAGAAAATATCATATAGCCTCAATAGTAAAAATCAAATCCAAGCAAGAAAGGGCATTGGAAACTAATAGTGTCATGATGTTCTGCGCAACTCCAATTCCTACCATATTTATCTTACCCTCTGAATGCTGCTTTTTGGAAACCAAGACATCATGACTTGATTTGGACTTGTCAATTATCTGAAAACGGTTTTAGCTTGACCACTGCTGTTAACATGTATGCTTCTTTGTGTTGTATATTTGATCTTATTATTTGTCTTGGAAAAAGATGAGATGAGAGTTTGCAGTATGGATTCTGAGTGGTCTCAGCTTTCTTTAACTATTTTTTTCTAGCTTAACTGTTGTGGTTTGGTATTCGCATTATTTTTTTCCCCTTCCCAAACCCACTGACCCCACACCAGCCACCCCCCTCCCCCTCCCCCTCCCCCTCCGGTCAACCAAAAAAAAAAAAAAGAACTACCAAAGTATAGCTTTTGTTTAAGGATTAAGGATTGATATATGTTGATACTAGTTCGAATTTTTCTACTAAAAGGTCTCATTATGCATTCTTCTAGTTGTTCCTTTCCCTTACATTTTATTTGCGTTGGTCTAATGAGGAGCATATTGATGGTACAATATGGCATTCAGGAACGAGTAAGATTCCATAACACCGGTCATTCTTGGGTCCCTGGTGTCATAGTGATGAGCATTGAAGATGGTCATGATGGTTTCCCTGGATTAACTCAACTGGATCCCTTGTGAGTAAATATGAAAGTTTTTAGTCATGATGCCCAAGATTAAAGAATGTTAATGAACTTCTTGTTTTTACAGCTTCTCATACATAGTGGTTCTCTTCAACGCTTGTCCAACCGAGGTGTCGTTTGCCAGCCCTGCGCTGAGGGCAAGATCTTTTCAGCTGCATCCTGTCCAGGTAATTATTTCATCTGCTTTAGGATGAAATTCCTGATATAAACTTCTACTGTATTCATTTTAATGATTTCTAAGAGGCGTCCAGTTCCTAGTGTCTGGGCCAAGTTCATGTTATCAATAAGATTAATCGAAACATAGTAGTTTAACTCACATGCCGAACTTGGCCCTCACCAAACATAAATGCAAGGAAAAATATTTCTAGGAGATTTTATTAAATAGTATAGAAGAATAAGAGGGAAAGCAGAACTTTTCATCTTGTATTTTTCAGTTCGGAATTCAGATTGCAGTTGTAAAATAGGCAATGGAGTCATAATCATTAAATCCTTACAAAGAGTACTGCATTATTTGTTCATTTGTGTCTTTCAATTTTTGTTAGCAAATGATAACTTTTCCATCTTTTACGGAAATCTTGATGCAGCTGATGTCTTTCGATGAAGTTGTAAAGAACTCAACATATGAAGCACCCTCTGGGTGCTTCACTGTGCCCGCCAGAACAACGTCTGTGTTTGTCGAGCGTAGGGAAACATAATTATTGTTTGCTGGAAATTTTGGTGTTTCAGTTCTATCTATCATCATCATATTTAATAAGTTAAGCAGAGGGATCAGCAAATAGTCTGGCGACCTGTGCTTGTACTCAGAACGCGATGGCCCTTCTCCAACCCTTTGAAAGTCGAGGAACCCATGCATTAGGAATGCTTTTAATAAGGCAAAATGGTTGACAATGATCTAGTAACTTTTTCTTATGCCAGTTCTCATCCACTGGGAGTTGTAACTAGAAAATCACTAAACTCGAAATGAGATGTCTGTGGACTGTAATTTTATGGAGATTGAAAAGGACATCTTTGGCTAGGACTTAAATAAATTCAACAGAGTTCTCATTATATTTCGTGTTCATGTTATTATTGTTGTTATTACTACTACTAACATCATTTAGTGTGGTCGGGCAAATCTAATATTGAATTTCCAACGTGCAATAATTTCAATTTTTTATGACAGTAACTATTTAACTTCATTATCTTATTAGTTTCAGTTTTATTTCTTTTAGCAAAATATAATTTCTAGATTTGAAGATTCTTGGGAGTGAATAAAACCTGCATCTTGAGGAAAAGTTGCAGACGACAATTTTGTAACTTTGACATTCTAATTTACCCTCAACCTAGTGGATTTCTAACAGCAAGAAGAGGGATAAATTTTATGACAGTAACAAATATATTTAATGTCCGAGCCGGATTTAGGCGGCCGTAGTAATAGATTCTAAATACTGGTCGTTTACACTATATTTTATGTTGCAATTTTATAAGATGATACTGATTCCTATTTAATCCCTCCATCATTTAGCTGGATACACAAGTCAGATGACTCAGATCTTAATTTATGAATTTAGTTTTATGGTTGTTCTATTTTAATTTTTTCATATTTTATTTTCTTTTCCATTATTTTCTTGTTTGACTGTTAATCAGCCAAAATTAATTAAAAATATAAAGTCAAAAGGAAAATGCTATATTCAAGGAAATCCTCATCTTGCAGCAGTTCTGCAACCTCAATCAGCCTAAAACTATTTGCTAGTAAATAAAATTGGAATGCACTTACAAGCTCCAAATGTTTAATTAGTGGAATTGGTCTCAGGTCCACAATCACAACAATACTTGCCATTCATTCACCAAGCAAGCATTTAAGCACACCACGATAGAAATCAAAGGCTAAGTAGAGAGAAAAGCCATCCATATCAGAACCATCAAAGCCGGTATGATCCGTATCAAGTTTCGGCAAACTATAGATGTAAAATATTATACAGAAATGATTCCACACACGTCTAATGTATGCACATAGATATTGGACATTGTATCCAATGAACAGTGCTAATCCAACAGTTGAAATCTTGTTGTGTATATGCAACAATGCGTACATAATCAACTTCCTAAATATAACACAACACCAACGCTAGAAAAGAGGACACTGAACCAAAATTTTGTAGAAATAATATCCATGAAGAGATAATTCAAAAGAATGCTAGCAAAAACAAAAATAGTCCCAACCATGTTTGAAGAACACATTTGAGACAAAACAACCTGCCAGCCACATTAACCACATGGAGTGAGCTTCTTATTGCCAGCACCTCGAGGATGATCGTCTTTCCAGTCATCCCATGCCCTTGCCTTCTCTACATCAGCATCATCATCTTCCTCGCTTGGTTTTAACTTCTGATCATCCTTGTACCATGCAGAGTTGGCTTCTGCCATGAGTTTTGCATTTCTCTCTTGCCATTTATTCATAATCTCCATTTCCTTTAACCCAGCTTCTTCTATACTCATGGTTGGCAACCTTCCAAAGAATATGCACCAAAGCAGATCAAAGTTAAGAAACAAAATAGGAGGCACAGATCTCAGGGATATTGAGCATTTAATAATGAGGCATGGACATATACCTGTAACTAGGTTGGAAGACTTGTGCTGCCATCCTTTCCCTCTCACTTGTCAGACTTCCACCTATAAGACTTGCTGGTCCAAATATCATTGGCTGGTGCTTGTGATCATGTGCCTGTGAAACATTTGCTCTCCCTTCTAGAACATCTTGTGCAAAAGTAGCACAGGTGATAGGTGGTGCTGGCTTGGTATATTGAGCTCGAACAGCAGCATTGCGATGCCAAGCTTCTGCCTTCTTCATTCGTTCATCAAGTATAGCTTGAGAAAAATCCTTGTCGCCTTCCTGAAATGCAGAACACATGTTAAATACTAAGCTTCATGATGAGATGATAAACTGATTAACATGGAGCAGTTGAATCAAGTAGAGACAAAACTTGATACAGTAATTATGAAATTCTGCAAAACCATGATGAAAATAGATGATATAATATGATACTCCAAAGGAATTCTAGCTTTGACCCTGTTAAGTCGACATCAGATAAACCTCAATGTCAGATGCGGCAGAACCAAAGAATAATTTTCAACTGAAAGTGTGAACTTCATAGAACAATGACAACCTTATGATGATTCAAAATCACTGTGGTAAGCATAAAAAAATAAAAATTGAAAAAAGAAATTTAGAGTAAACGAGTTATTGATTTTTCTTATATTTTTGACAATGAACTTTGAATATTCTGATTTGTTTGCAAGGCTAGAATTCGTCCTTCTCTTCCCCTTCTTCTCCACAGTTTTCTCCTCCCCTTGTTCTCTTCCTTCTCTCTGCTGCTGCTGCTACAGTCCCTCGATTTACTGTTCACAGCTTCCTAAACATTCTCCGATTCTTTCTTTGTCATTCTAATTATCTTAATTCAAGCTCCTATTCTAAAAGTCTGTTGCTTCTCTAAATTTGAACTTCAAGATCCATCAATTACTAGATATTTCCCACCATAAAAGCATAGTTAGAACATCCATAAATGGTCCTGTATAATCAAATATATTGTTTAGATTCCACAAGCCATCAAGTGGAAAAATACCTTTAGTTGTCTTTCCTTTACAGCAGAAAGCATTTCATCTTCTTTCTTTAACATTTCAAGCAGATCGAATGCCTGTAGCATGGTAACATGTTATGAGTAAATGTAAAAACACAGATTTAGAGAACTCGTATAACACAGATTAAATGTAAAACGAACCTTACAGATGGCCAATGAGATGGTGGTAAGCCAAGCCTGTAAAAAGGAGTATGGCGATTTAAGGAAGACTCCAGTTTTAAGAAACAACTAAAGTTACAGAATTAGACATTGGCTTGTAAGAAAGTTAATGCATCATTTATTACATAGATTTATTACATATATGAAATAAAATATTCAATGTCCAGATTTTAATGTTTCAACACATAGCACAGATCATTTCAAACAACTTGAAATCGGACTACTCTGTTACACAAAGAAATAGATTGTACTAAACCATGTAAACTGGAAATCAGTTTGATCAGCATGATAAAAGTAAGAACTGGAGGAAGATGCTTTTTCTTTAAATCACACTTGTGTACATCAGAAAGTGAAGAATAATGAGAAAAAATAGGTTGACATAATTCTTTAGAACCTAGGTAATTACAAAGCAAGTAATGAAATCATGGACACAAAGAAACTTTACTTGAGGGTCCAAGACTGTATCCGTCAAAACCTAGTTTATGCTAAAAAGCTTGCATCACTTACAGACTTTAGCAGAAAAGTAACTCAAGCAGCATTGCCTGCAATGACTCGAGCAGAGACAAGATACACTCACATTATGCATACTAAATTATCATTTCTAAAAGCCAGTGTATGGACAAACAATAGTCAAAATGGGGATAGAAAGAAGTTATACCAACAATCTCCCAGACATTATAAGAAAGAGCTAAATTCCTGAATTGGAGAGGGTAGAAAAGGGCGGGATGAAATTAGGTTCACCATTTGCTATTTAATGTCTCAGAGAAGCATGAATGAATAAATCAGTTTTCCCACCCTTTACTTTGTGTCTTGGAGGATATATTTCCTGTTCTCAAAGTGCTCACCGTTGGCTAAAAAAAGCGCTCACATTGATTGAAGGTAGATTTAGATGTGCTTGGTGGGTAACAGAATTGTAAAATAAGCACATAGGAAATAGAAATAGTTTATTCTCAAATTGAATTTTCTTATAGTAGAGCAATCAGAGCTTCCACAACCTAATCATGGGAAGGAATAAGTTTTCATCCTAGATTGAAAAAGTGAACCAATCGCTTCCTCTGCCTCTTCCACAATCTAATCCTGAGAAGGATTTTTTTTTTTCCTTTGATTATTGTTAAAGCAAAGCTACGACTTGTTCTAAGGGTTTAAGCAGTAGAACTTAAAGTAATCCTTTTCTCCTCTCTTATTTTTTCTCATTAAATTTTTTCCCCATAAGACAGTAAACAGAGAGCTAGAACAGGGAATTGTCCAGGGCTTGGAGATAGGCAATGAAGCAATTATTATCCATCATTTGCAGTTTTCCCGGCACATCATCTACTTTTTATGTGTAAAACAGATAGTTTTTTAATATGATCTTTAAAAGAAGAGAAAAAAAAGAAAGGACAACTAAAACAGGAAGAAAAATAATATTGTGGATACTAGCAAATTGAATATATAAAAGAATTGCACAAGCTAAAGCAAAAACTGCAAAAGAAAATTCAAAATGATCTTTATATTAATATCATTGCAGCACTGAAGTTTCATAATTACTATAGATAACAACTAACCTCCCGTTCTTCTTCTCCATCATCATCCAAAACATCTTCTTCTCCAGCCTCAACTGGAGTTGATAAGGCAGTTGCCCTACTTGAACGACCACGACGCTCTTTCCGTTCTTTTATTTCCAGCAGCTTTGCCTGAGCAGCTCTTTGGCGATTGAACCGAGCAATCTATACAGTGCAACAGAAGCCATACATCACAAAAGATACTCAACATTCAATAACATTGTTGTCCAGCACTACCTTAACACACACACACACAGATGCACACAAAAAGGAAACTAATGCTACCTTTTGGGCCCTTTTTTCTGCAAAAGTATTTGAACCCCCTTGAGAAGAAGCCAGCAACTCTTCTTCCGGTACAAGTTCCATTGACTCGCAAAAAGAAAGAAATTCCTAGAACATGTTTAACTTTCAGTAATGCCAATTGATATAATAACAAAAACTTTTGGACAAACCAAATATTAACATATATAAAAAAGTTGAGCAATATCGACCAGTTAAGCTTGGCACTATATACTTCTAGAACTGAAAAACATTCACCTTTAACTTTGATTGGGAAGCCTTAAGAATTTTTATCCTATCATCCTGTACAATTTTTTCAGTAAGCTCAGCAAGATAATATGGAACCTGCAAGGAAAGATCAGTAGCCGTCATCAAACCATCAATAACTACTCCACCCATTAAAATGTTCAATAATTCAAATTAACCCACAAAACCCTAAAATTAGAAATTTTCCAAAGAAAAAGAAGAAGAGAAGCAAACCAGAATATATTTAAGATTTGTAGTGCTAATATCATCTTTGGTTTCATTTGCTGAGAACAACCCAAGCTTACTTATCATTTCATCACATTTCTCCAGTGCTTCACATCCTTTCCGAATAGTTTCCTAATTAAACCCCCCAAAAGCAGAACCAGATCAGGATTTATTGTATAAGTAATAAATAGAATAAAAAGGAAGATGGTGACCATCTTAACCAAACGCGGGATATAGTGTACCTGATCAGCACCGGACTCTGTAGCGGCTAGGTAAATCTTCCTAGCTTTCTCGAACAGAGCTGGAAGAGGCATGTCCTCCATTTTCAATTCACCCATTGGTGAGCCTATCAAAAACCCTAGAGAAATCTAAAATTCAATAATTGTTAAATACTTTCCGTATAATTTTCGGGGAATTCGAGTTCAGGGATTTGAATTTCGACGGAAGGGTGGAACTAGAATTTAGCAACTGACCATTATGCAACTCAAACGAAGAAGAAGCTGTTAGAAGGAGCGAGCGTATTATTTATATGGTGGAGATTATTTCTAGCTGCGGACATCTTGTGATGTTTATCATGCAATCTCCACCAAAAACTTGCCACGTCAACTACAAAATAGGAGTTCGTTCTTATGATAAATGCTAAAGAAAAATCTATATATCTATATATTATTATACATATAATCTGAAACAAAAAAAAACATTATGAAACTGATTTGGCATTCCCCTGCTTCAGCATTTCATTTTTTCTATTTTTAGGAATGTTTGAGTTCATTTGAGTTTTTTTTTCCCTTACTTGCATTCAACTATTTAAAGATTACAGGTAGATAATATCTTATCACCAAGAAGTGTTTTAATGAGTTTCAAATGTTATCACAGTTGTATCTTATCACCATATATTTCTAACAATCTATAAAATCCACACCCAAATTTAGTATATATTTCACCGATTTTTATAGAGATATAGAGTCATCGATCCTTAAAAATGCTCTCTTATTAGTTGAATGGTTGTTGAAATGCTAAAAATCAAAACCGTTTGTCATACTATTTTTTTTTTACTTCTTTATCATTATGTTATCATTTTTTTTATCCTAACAATGAAGCTATTTAACATTTCTAATAATCCTCTTGCATTTTTTCGAATTTTGGATAAAAGCGTTGGAGCTTGAGGTTACTCTCTCAATGGTGTGTTAATATCCATTGATGCAAGGTCTTCTAATTCTTGGATTGCTGCAATTACATCAGCCGCCATTTTGCTGGTTAACTGAGGCTTTAACACCCCAACAACTTGCTTCACTTGTGATTAAAAAAAAAAATCAAATTTCCTCTTAACATCTCCATGTGCTTCTGCTTGTGATGGAGAAGCTTTCAATAATGCATGACATTTTTACATTCTCCTTCCTAGGTTGTTCAGCAGGTTTTATAAGCCAATTGTTCGAGTTGAGTACTGCTTGAGATATTATTATAATCCATTCATATGTTTAAGTGTATGTGACTCTAGAACTCTTTACGTAACATTTCAATGTAATTGGCAAAAGTATATTACAACTGAAGTTCATTTTAAAGTCCAAAATTTTTTAGTGTCTATATTTGAGTGATAATTAGTATTGGATTATTGCAAATTAATTTTGGTTTGACAAATTATCGTGATAGTAATTAGATTATAAATTTTGATCCATGTTCTTTAAGTATCTTTTTTAAAGCTTTAAATATTTAATTTTGTTGGATTAGTTTGAATTTTTTTGGTTTCATTACAAAAATTTGACAATTTTATGAAAAATTAATTTTGTAGGAAAAAAAATTATGGAAATATTATATTATTACATTTATATAAAAATAAACTCTCTTTTAAAAAAAAGTAACAAAAATAATTTTATTAGTGTTAGAACTTTGAATACAGTCATTCGGTTGTTGAATCAGATTTGAAAAATGCTATAGGTTGCATATTTCAAAAGGCTACTTTGAACATTGCATTATTGCAAAATCATTCTAATTTAATTTTTATACATCGGGCACGCCAGATTACAAATTTAAATATTTTTCTATTTACAAATTTAGATATACTGTCTTCCTAATTTAAATTTGATGTTACGGTTTAAAATAAAATAATATAAATGTGGACCAACAGCACAATCTTGGGTTACTTACCTTTAAGCCTCTAAAACTCCCCGTTTTATCTAACCTCTTACAAATTTCCATCTTCCTTCATCAATCTCCGCTGTAGAATCCAGCAGAGCGATTGAAAAGCAAGTCCAAATGGAGATTGTTTTTTATATGCTATCTGGAAATCAATAATAGAAAAAAAAAGGAAGAAGAGCAAAATTAGAACAGAATAATAAAAAATTTGTTGAGAAGAGAAAAATTATGGAAGTAATTAATACAAACAAAACCAAATTTAAGGTTTCTACCTTTGATTTCGATGATGTGAAGATATAATAGTTTTCAAAAATAAGAGTCTACGATGCAATGGGTTTGTAGAGAGGTCCAGCAATGATCTGGACGTCCCTACTTCTCTCCTCTCTTATTTTTCATTTTTGTTTATTTTATTTTTATTTTAAGTTTCTACAGCAGCTCGTTCTCTTCATGCAACTAAAGCCAAGACCAACTTTCTAGCCGGCCATTGCTCTTTCTCTAAATCTCAACGCTCCATCAGTTTCTCACCATTTTGGAGCTCAACTGCCTCTCACCGCTTTCCTCTCAAAGAGATTAGCTCTAATGGAAGAGGTTCAAATTCGGTGAAAAATGAGAATGGGGTTGGTGGTGGTAGTAGGTTTATTACTCCATCGCAGGAAAATGGATGTCAACCGTCGTTTTTCAGAATTGTGTAACATGGGTTGCCTATTGATTTTAACAAGCCATGAACCGGAGAGTTTTGAGCTTGGATTAACCCAAGGTTATGTCGTGAGTCAAGCTCCAATTTAAGGATGAGGTGACAATACATTTAAATTTGCAAATTGAGGTGTCCAAGTACAAATGTCAAATTAGAGTGATTTTGTAACAAGTTTTAAAGTTGAGAGTCATTTCAAAATGGACTAACGCCCTTGAAATTAGTGAAAATATTTTAATAAATTTTAATGTGATGCAAGAATTTACAGGTAATATCTCCTTTTATCATATAAATCGAAAGAGAGATTATCTTACTGATAGCTTACTAAGAGAAGCGTAGATGCAATAATGTCTTTTCTTGCTTGGATTAGACTTTTACTGTTGAGGCTATATGATATTTTCTTCAATTATTTTTTTTTCTCTTATCAAAAAAGACTCTAAGCTGATGTATAGTTTATAAGATTTTTTTCACTAGCATTTTCGAGTTAGGATGAGTGTATTGAGAATGCCAAATGACCTAAATTTACCTGCTTGACTATGTTAAGTTTTTCCCAAATTTTAATAATAAAAAAAATTTGCTAATAAAAAAAAGGGTGGATTAGGAGGCAAGCTAATATGGATGCTCTTAACTTAATTAGAGCATCAATTAGTCTTGCTCGCTTTCAAATATGGGACTTGATTTCTCATGGTTTGGTTGATTTTTATTCTCTTAATTAATGAATTAGGGGTTTTTCCTTTAACAAAAATAATTTATTTTTTCATTAATAGAGATGAGAAAATATTTTTCCGTACATGTGGAAAAGTATAGATAGAGTTTTTATACTTAGAAGATAAATAGGATAATTTTACATTTTCAAATTACATTCTATCAAGATTTTAATAATTAAATATCCTCCGAAAGAGATAGTTATGTTGGTCGAATGCAATTCATTGGACTAATGTTTTTAAAAAAAATTTAAAAATTAAATATTTGATAAATTAATAATTGAGTATTACTGTATTAAGAGAAAATAACTATTTAGTTCTTAAGGTTTACCATAATTATCTAAGTAATCTCTAACATTTTATATAATATTTAACTTATCTCTCACTCTTACCTTTTATCTCATTAAAAGGTCTCTCCGATCAATTTTAAAACTATTAAACGCCTAAAAAGGATTTCCTTTGTTTTTGGGCTTGAACTTGGATTTGCCTATAACTTAGCCTCAGAGCAAGGAGCCATCCAAAATGGACAACAAAGCACTTAAACCCCATTGCCAATTATACCTCCCATTTCCCCTCAATTAGCTTCGTTTTACTATTTGGAAAGGATGTTTTCAACTCAACGGTTATCTGTAATAAATGAATTCCATAAAATTTATTTAAAAATTTAAAATATTATATTTAAAATAAAAAAAATAAATTTAAATTGTATGAATTAAATTTTGAAATTGAGTATGACTAACTTAAATTGTTCTAAAATTGATGAAATTTGTAAATAAATTTCATAAAATTGACCATTAAAATATTTATTGATAAAATTGTCCTCCACTGTAAACTCAATTATTTTTACTTTTTTTTTCTTTTTATTCATTTTCTTTGAAAAATTACAAACTATAACAATATTATTTTTTTAATCCAATAATGACGTTAGTTTATATTTTTATTTTTTCCTTTTTTTTAAAAAATTTCAAACCAATAATAATATTTTTTTAAGTCTTGTAATAACATTAGTTATTATTACTCTGAAACTATAAAAACAGAGTATCAACAATTTTTTTCAAATGCAATTAAAAACAATATGTTACGATCCAAAACCGTGGGCCGGATCGGCACTAGGATCTAGGTAAGCTTAAGGTCCCCGAGGCCCGTTGTAAGCCTAAACTATTAAAATCCATCTCTATTATCATTTGACTAAGGAAATAGTAAGCCCATATTATGACATTATTCATAAATAAATCAGAGTTAACATTTCTGACCCAGTCTTAATATTAAATATTGTTCACAGCTCGGGCCCATATTCACTTAATAAAAATACACTCTCATATAAATATTTATTTGTCATAATATGATCAAACTATTCCTATCATAAAGTCTCCACATATTCAAAAAAAATACTCCACAATTTATTTATAATCAAATATTAATTAAACATCCTAACTGCGGAGTTAAATAAAATGTGCGGAAAATCACAAATATTAACAGATAATTCATACTAACATGTTCGAATCTCTGCGGAGAAGGAAACAGAGTCTTATAAACCAACGATACTTTTATTTCCTGAAAAATGTTTATAGAAGGGGGGGAGTTTCACTAAACTCAGTGAATAATAATAAATAATGCAAACCCACACATTCAAGCAGTATACTTTCACAATATATATAAAATGGGCATACTTCACAAGCACGTGTTATACATCAGCACGTTTAAACAAATCACATTCAGATTTTCACAACATGTGAAAATTGGTCAGTGAAGTCACAAATCCACCTATTGGCCCCCGGCCAATTTCCATTATAATAATATATATTTATAACAGGGAGTCGATCCCTCATACCTGGCCCACTGACCCATAGTGACATACGTCGTCCCAATTTCCACCCAGATACAAAAGCACATTATTTCACATCGCAATTATTCACAAATATATTCAATACAATAAATACAACATATGAATGTAATCAAGGGCGAAAATTTTATAAATTTATAGAACCAAAACATTATATATCAAATATTGAGATTATAGAACTGGAATATTATATTTGGAAGATGAAGGATTTCAATATAGCAATAGGAAATGATTCATGATAATATAAAGAGTATATGGTATGCATATGAAATGCATGTATGCAGGATGGTGTGCACCATTTATTATTACTCACAGTGACCGTAGAATAAATTCAGGTCTGTTCTGGGTTCTGATTTGGAGGAGCAGTAGAAAAACTTGGTCGATCTAAGAAACACGTATAATAAGAAAAATATAATCAAATAATGACTCCCTTAATTAAAAATATTATTTTAATAAACTTATCTGTTTATTTTATTTTTCTGACTAAATTTTTATTAATTCACTATAAAACCTTACTATATACCAGCAATTAATTTATTCACTTATTTTGTATCTAGTCTAGATATCAATTTCATTTATTTCACTACAAAATATATTTATATTCCAAATTATAATTTAACACCAACAGTAATAATAATTCTAACTAATTAAAATCTTCAAATATAATTCGTTAGCAATTTTACCAAATATTTATTTTTTAACCGGAATTATCTTAAACCTAAAATTCCATATAATAATAACATTTATTTCACTAAATACTTAAATTATCATCCGAATAATTTAATTATATAAAAACCTTTAATAATAACCATTTAATCTTTGTACTAAAAACTATTAACCTTTGTAATAATTTATTTATTACCATCCAAGATTTAATCCTTAATTATTTAAAGTTCTCACATAATATATCAAAATCTTTAATTAACCAAAATCTCAAATTATCACCATTAACAATATTCTAATATAATATATTTAATCTTAGCAATAAAACTTCACATTTCAATAATAATTCATTTAATCCACCAATTAATTAATTCTACTCTTTTATATACTCCATTTACTAAAAATCATTCAAATATACCCATTAATCCTTAATAAAGGAATTTTCATAATTTTTTGAATCTTAATACTAACTAATTAATTTACTAACCCTCAAAATCAATTAAAATCCTACAATTACTATTTAATTACCCAAATCATCAATTAATTTATTTTATCCAATTTCTCCAATTAATCACTCAACCACATAACTAATTAATAAATAAAAATTACCATGATCAATAATTAATATCCTATAATCAAATTGACCTTCATAAATAATATAATTATAGACTAAAATCAATAAATCAACATATTACCCAATAATCAATAATTTACTAAAATCCTAACAATATACCTTCTAAATATAACAAAATCAACCAATTAATAATTCAACCTTATATAATAAATCAACTATCACAAATGCTTAATTTAACTAATTAATTACTAAAATCATCCCTAAAAATAATAAAATTCATCAAATAATATAAAATCAACAAATAGTCCATCAACCACTTAATTAATAAAACTAATCAATCAAAATACCAAAATTAATAATTAATATCCTAAAATCAATTTAACCTCCTTAATTAACATAATTCCAATTAAAATTAATAAATCTTAACCTATAACTAAATAATCAATTAACTACTAAAAATCATACTAAAATACTAAAAATTAACTAATCAATTACCTAACAATATAATAAAATCAAATAATCAAAAATTCTAACAATTAACCATAAATACTAAAATTCAACTACCTAATAAATTATCAAAAATTAACTAATTAACTACAATTATTCCTCAAATATTAAAATTCATCCAAACAATATATAATCCACAATTAATCTACTAACCAAAATAATTAACTACTCAAATAATAAAATCATTCAACCAAATATTCTAAAATTAAAAAATTAATTAATAAAAAATTTAACTAAATAAATTCTGAAAATAATAAAATTAATACCCTTAAATATAAATTATAGTCCCAAAAATAATTGTTCGGTGCCGATCGGGACTCGATTCGCGATTGAGGTGACTGAATCGGCGGAGAATCAGCTACTGCAGGCTGAATTGGCGGAGGAATGGTGGCGCGAAGCTTCTGCAGTGGAGGTTCCTGTGTTTCTGGGTTGCTGGCACGGTTGCAGCTTGCCGAAGCTGTTGGTTAGCACTTCAGAGGGGGAAAGGGAGGACCTGGGTCGCAGCTGCGCGATGGAGGAGGGAGGAGGAGCTGGGTAGCACGAGGAGGAGCTGCTGTGGCGCGATGGAGGAGATGGTGGCTGGCTGTGGCGGTCCGGCAATCGCAGAGAGGGAGAGACAGAGACAGAGAGCGGCAGGGAGAGAGAAAGAGGAAGAGAGAGAGAGAGAGAGAGAGAGGGCTGGAGCTACTGCCTTGCTCGAAGGAAAGGACCGGAGATGGTGGTGCTGTGGTGGGCGGTGACCGACACAGTGAGGGAGGCCGGAGACTGTGAGAGAGAAAGAGAGAGTGAGGGTTGAGAGGGAGAGCTATTCGATGGAGAAGGAGAGAAGGAAAGCAAAATAAAAAGAAAAGAGAGAAAAGAAAGAAAAGAAAGAAAGAAAAAGAAAAAGACAAGAAAAAAAAAATAAAGTTTAAAATTATTAAATAAAAACAAACCGTCAGAGTTAGATTGTCGGGGAGAAAAAATAGTAACGCACAGTATTTTTCAAAAATATCCGACTAGGGTCTAATTTAAATTAATTCGGTCTAATAAAAAAAATATTGGTCTAATTTTTATTTGATTAACGGTTACTCGATTAATTTTAGGTTGAACCAAAATGGTTTTCGGTCCCGATAATATTACGTGGCGTAATATTATTGGCTAATAATTTACAATTTAAATTTAAATGGAAATGTTTCGAAATAAAAATTTCGGGGTATTACAAATTATTTGCATTTAAGACTATATTTGGATCATATTGTACAATTTGTTAAAAATAATTAATTAAATATGGGATAAATGAAAATGATGTATGTATTGTATTCCTCTTTATCTTGACTAATAATTTTGAGTTCATAAATAAATAGTAATTTGAATATTTTAAAATCAATATTTATCATTGGGTTATTACATATAAAATCCATGCATTTCTCATGTTGAACAAAATAAAGTTAAACTACATGTAATATGTGTGTAAGAAAAAAAATAATGCTCTTATGAATTTTAATTTCTCTTCAGAATTGGAAAAGTTTGATTTGCATGTTAAGGGATAAAAGTCAATCCAGTTAAATTAAATCAATTTATTAATTTATAAAAATTTTAAAATAAAATTAGAGGCTAAACTGGTCTAAAAAGTAAAATAAAAAATAAATAATTTTAATAATTTTCAATCTAAGAGGTCAAATATGACATTGTTTATCCCGCTAAATAAGTTCAGCTATATAAATAAAAAGAAAATTGAATTTAGTTTTTAAACAATATAATTTTTTATCCTTTATTGTTTCAGTTGAGAATTTCCTCTGCAATGAAATTAGTAAAACCCCCATTGATTGGATTCCTGGCATGACCAACATCCAATTAAAGGACATGCCAACATTTATCAGAAGCACAAATGATGAACTGATGTTTGATTTCATGGGATCAGAGGCAGAAAACTGCTTGAACTCTTCTGCAATTATCTTCAACACATTCAACGAATTCGAAAATGAAGTTTTACAAGCTATAATTGATCACAAGTTCCCTGACATTTATACCATAGGTCCCCTCCCTTTGCTTGAAAAGCAAATCCAAGAAAGTGAATTTAACTCGGTAAAATCAAGTTTGTGGAGAGAAGATTTGAATTGCCTAAAATGGTTAGATAAAAGAGAAGCTAAATCTGTTGTGTATGTAAATTATGGTAGTGTGGCTATGATGACAGATAAAGACTTAAAAGAGTTTGCTTGGGGTCTTGCAAATAGCAGACACCCCTTTTTATGGATAATTAGGCAAGATGTAGTTATGGGGGATTCTGCAATTATTTTGCCTGAAGAATTTGTTGAGGAAACCAAAGAAAGAGGATTGTTAACCAGTTGGTGTCAACAAAATCAAGTGCTTGCACATCCAGCAATTGGTGTTTTTATCACACACTGTGGTTGGAATTCTATGATGGAAAGTGTTTGTCATGGCGTTCCAGTAATCTGCTGGCCTTTTTTCGCTGATCAGCAAACTAACTGTCGATATGCATGCGAAAAATGGGGGAATGGGATGGAGGTTAATCATGATGTGAAGAGAAATGAAATTGAATGTCTTATTAAGGAAATGATGGAGGGGGAAAATGGGAAGAAGAAGAAGGAAAAGGCATTAGAGTGGAAAAAGAAAGCAGAAGCAGCTACAAAAATTGGAGGATCATCTTACAATAACTTTAGCAGATTTGTTAAGGAAGCTATCTATTGTGGTGATCAAGTAATAGATTGATGCAGTGATGGAAAATGCAGAAGTTTGAAAGCCTCCAGTACAAGGTGGAGAATATGCCATTGCATGATCCTGGAAAAACTTGCTGAACTTGGTCTATGATGGACCAAGAGACATGGGGTGAATCCCATTTCCATATGCGACTCGCCCCATGCGTGTATTGGTTCGTGAAGGCCTGGTTCAGGCAAGTATTGCGCATGTAGAATCATAGTAATAATGAAACTTTTGGAGTTGTATCAATAGCCTCGTGATATTGTTATGTAATGATTTCTAAAAATCCTATATAGTGGTAGGCTGGTAGCATTTTCATAACCTTATATTCAGGTTAGATGATCTCAGATGGTCTTATCTTATTCAACTTCAATTTGTGTCTTGATAAGCTCATTATCGCTAGATTAGTAGATTTCATTAGAGCTCCAGAACAATAAAATAACATTTCAAATATATTTGGCAAATTAAGTCGAGATTTTTCATACACAGCTAGCAGTTGAAAAATCCAGATAATCTGCCAAAACATTTCATGAAGTAATTTCTTCCAAACACAAATTAAAACTGAAAAACTTTTACATTAGGAAGTACAAGTCGGAGTCGACTAACCAAGCTAAAATTTGATAAGAAAGTTCAGTTACACAAAATTAAATCAAGCTAAGAACAAAGGATTGCAGTTTTGCAAAGGTGGTGTCCTTTCACAGCCAAAAAACTAAAAAGTAAGCTAATCAGCAAAATTGAAAAAACCAATTGGCACAGTTAAACTTTAACCTTTGTCATAACTCTTAACATACTAGTGTTATATTTTTCTTAAGGGTTGTTGGGGAGTTCCTTATGAATAAATTGGTAATAGCTAATCTATTTCCTTCATTCAGTGATATTAATGTACAAGATTCAAACAGTTAGAGCATTCCAATTCACTAGGAGGGATTTGCATGTGAACATGTTGGCAAAATAGCTGTGATACTATGGCATGAATATGATCATGGAGTTGGTAACCACTGTACCATTAATGGTAGCAATTTCCACAGCCATGATAATATAATGATGAGATGAAAAATACGTAGGCAACATGGGGCTTTGAATCGTGATAACATTAACCGTGACATTGACGAGGTTTCGATGATGAATGCAGTGAGGCTGACTGGTAAATGGCAAAGGTAGAAATCACATCAACGAGCTAAAAGTGGAAATGCTACGAGATGAATTTCACGTGAAGGAAAGAAAAGTGTGATAAAATATAATGACGTTGAAGGAATGAGATTCCTATATTTCACTTCATGTAAGAAAATCCGGCCATCGAATCCATGATAAATTTCAGAATCGGTTTGAATCGGGCAATACCAATTGAATTTATTACAAGTTCTGCAACCTTTTATTCATTTCCAATTCATAACATGTAAAGTGAGCAAACAATTTTATATTAGTACTTGTAGCCCTATAAGATCCAAGTACAACAACAAGGCCACTTATTTTATTCGTCATCTGACAAATTAAGCCCATGAGAATATAAGATTTACTCCAACGACTCCATTTACACATTAGCGAATATGCTCGTATAACATCTGCATCAACACCAGAATTGATCAATTCCCATTAAGCCTCGGCCTTGAAACCATGTGCTCTGACTTCTGCAAGAAAAAGGGAGAATTTCAAACAGATTTGTCAATCAACTTCCTAAGAGGAAGACTAAGTAACATGCTAAGTTCCATTTGATAAATGACTACAAATTTTTGTTTATAGAATGAAATATCCTGCAGGAGAATTCCAGAGAGCATTGGATATAAACGTGTACACTACAGTCAAGAATTTGTTCAATATCTTGAACAATTGGGGAAAACCATCCATTTATTTTTCTACTTTTCTCTTCTTTATCTTTATCTAATGAGGATCAGATAGAATGTTTTTGTATGATGATACAAGGAATTTAACTCCCACCCAGTTTACACATACGAAAACATGCGAACATATGTATTTGCATGTTTTCGCATGTGTAAACTGGAAGGGAGTTAAAATTATTATATCATCAATTATTCAATCTATTATAACTATTCTGTATATATTTTCACAAAAGGTAGGGCAACCTATCGCCAACTGTATGAGCAGAAATTGGTTGTTGAATGTCTGATTTTGATGAAGACACTTTAATAGGATCAACTGCAAAAAGATATTTGCATTGAGCTGCTGTATCATTCAGCGTTCATAGTATTCACCCTTTTCTTTTTAATTTTTACTCTATATCAAAAGATCAATGACAAGCATGATTGAACAACCATATAGGCATTTTTCGTTCATTGCATATGGCTACACAATAGAATTCGCCTTCTTTCTCGATGGTTTACATGTTTCCTTGGTAATCATACAGCACTAAAGTCAACAAACCTGCTCAGTATGAGGCAAATACTTCCCATCAAATGTCACAACTACACGATCTTTTCCATCCACACCTTTCACTTTGTCGACAGAGCAAAAGAAGTCTATGGCTGACATGCTGAAAAAAAAAATGACATAAAACCATTGCAGAAAATAAATATGAGCATAACTACTATATTTATGTAGTGAATGGGCTCATGAATAATCAAACATGAGATTGAAAATTTACATGCAGAATATTTAACACAAAAGAGGCAAAGAAAAAGGCAATCTTGGAAGGTAGTTCTAGCTTCAAATTGAAAGGCAATCACAAAGAAGTCACTTAGCCTGCCTCAACTATACGAAAAGCCAAAATATGTAAAATCCTGTCTTCTAAATCATATTTGCTAGTGAGAGCTTGAATTTCAATGAGGAAGGGCCAAACAAACAAGAAACAATCATACAGCTCCTCTAAAATCTAAATAAGGAATCTTAGGACTTCCAACTATTAGTATTTTGAATCAAAGTTAGGATCCAAAAATCTAAGAAGCAATGAGTAATAAATTGATGACAAGACAACTTACATGCCATCACCAAACTCCTCATTGATAATTTCCTTTATGCTTTCACCAAAATGCATAACTGCTTCATTCAACCTACAAAAATTTTAGCAAGAAATTAGATAACAGCCCAATGTATTAAAAAGAGAAAAAGGACTTCCCAGTATCAAGCTTTAGGAAACTCAGGGACACTCACGCAGACAAAAATGAACCAAAATCACAAATCACTTCACCACCATTAGTACAACACATAACCTTGCATTCTTAGAAATTAGCAATTCTACAATGTTTATAAGCAGATTCTAAGTATAAATATTTGAAAAGAACGGAAAAAATTGAAAGGAACAAAAAAAAAAAAAAGAAAAAAAGAAACTTGAAGCCAAAATTCGAAGTCATTAAGAAATAACTAGAAGTAGCACATTAAGTAAAAGATGAGAAGTTACAAAATGCTAAGGTAAGATCGAAAACCCACCGGTAAACAGTGGGTTCTTGAATCAAATTGGGGTCATAAGACCTCATGGGTGGTCTCATCATCTCCTGAAGCATCTCATCAGATAGTTCAGGCAGAGCCGCTTGAAGCTTTGGGGCGGTTTCGGGCTTCAGCTGGGCCTGACGTTTCAGCAACTGGGCTACATAGACGTTGGTGAGTCCGGTCTCCTCCGCAATCTGACTGTAGTTCTTGCCGGATTTGCGTTTCACCGCCAATAGGTGGTTGGTTATGGTCGCTTTGGTCTCTTCCATTTTTCAGATTGAAGTAAACAAATTTGCTTTTCCTCTGTCTTTGATGCTACTAGGCAGAGGGAACTGAGTTATTTTTAATTGATGTGGATACAATTTCACACGTGGCTTTTCTTAAAAGGACCTTTCCAACTTTTTTTTTCTTAGTTATTTAAAGGAATTGGTTTGATATATTTTTAAAAAATACTTTCAAAAAAAAATTTAAAAAAGCTTTTTTCCTCAGTGGGTTGTGAGTATAAAATTTATAAAATAAAAAGATTATACACAGTTGTCTTCATGACAATTTTTTAAATAAGTAGCAACAACTAAAAATTTCGACTAACTTAAAGATTTTATAATAATTTATCTAATAAATATATATAATTTTTTAAGGAATCTAAAAAATATTATCCTTTTAAAAAAATATTTATATCACTTTTAAAATTTTTTATATAACTAAATCAATTTCGAATTTTATATGTCAAATTTATTATAAGAAACATTGATGGCCTATGTCTAAATGGAGAAGGCTCAGCCCAAGCCTGAAAAGAAGTCAATAAGTCTAGGGAGTCGGGACCAAGCCCATTAGAAATCAGAAGCTGTCTTATCCGGAGAGTCTGAAGAGGATAAATACCCCCTATATCCTAAAACCCTCATTCGTTCCTCGTTTCAACAACAATGGCTCAAACCCTAGCTCGCCCTTTCACTCGCTCCCTCTCTCTTTCTCTCCTCCTCCCCAAGCGCCTCCTCTCCGCCGCCGCATCTAACATAACTCGTACTCCTCCTCCCCTTTCTGTACTTCCCTGCCGCCGTTCGTTACTCCCTCTTTCTCATGCCGTTCAGTCAATTAGAATTGCCGACCCGACCCGATTTACTGCGATTCGATGCCGGGTTAACCGGGCTGGTAATTCACCGTACTCACCATTGAACTCCGGCTCTAACTTCAGTGACCGGCCGCCCAATGAGATGGCCCCGCTTTTCCCCGGATGCGATTATGAGCATTGGCTTATTGTGATGGAGAAGCCTGGTGGAGAAGGAGCAACTAAGGAGCAAATGATTGAGTGTTATATTCAAACCCTAGCCAAAGTTCTTGGAAGGTAAATGTTTTCATTTTAAACGGTGACAAGTTTTGGATATGTTGGTTTTATGTTGATTTGATTATTCATGGCATCTGTTTGTTGCTTTATCCCAGTGAAGAGGAAGCCAAAAAGAAGATCTACAATGTTTCGTGTGAGAGGTATTTTGGATTTGGATGTGAGATTGATGAGGAGACCTCAAACAAATTAGAAGGTATATGTTTAGAGTTTGAGTTTCTTCAATTCTTTTTTTTTTCTGTTATTGTTTGTTGTATTAAATGTGTTGAATTTGTATTGTTGGTTAACAGGCTTGCCTGGTGTTTTGTTTGTCCTGCCTGATTCTTATGTTGACCCTGAAAACAAGGACTATGGCGGTAAGCTCGTGAGCTTGTAGCTTAAGATTGCAAGCAATTTATCTTTTCGATATCCTTTTTTTTGTGCTTATAGATTATAATTCAATGGTTAAACACATCCTAGGTGTATGTCACGGATTTATGATAGAATTTGGTTAAAAAAAAACTACTGCAGTTCTATTTCTGAGTAAAGGAGAGAATTCTTTTGACTCCGAGGAATATTGAAGTATGATGTGGTTGTATAAATGGATTATAGTTTATTTACAGTCCATCTTGGCAAAGCTACGAGTCTTTTAGGCAATGGTTAGCTTTGAATGCTAATGGACTTATATCAAATTGTTCGCTCTAAACCATTCTGTGCTTCTTATATTCTGTGGAGATGCAGATCAGTGGAGATGGAACATTATTATTACTCTATTTGTTTATTGTTATATATAAATAACATGTTTATTTCTTTTTCTCAAAGCATGATTGACTACTTTATTTGTTTCTTTTTATATATAAATGACATGTTTATTTCTTTTTCTCAAAGCATGATTGACTGTATTGGGTGACTTCCCATACAATGTTGTGGTTGCTACCTATGTATCCCCTTCTGTTATATATGATTAATAGGATTTTGACATTCTCTTTCTATTAACATGGCTTTGAATGCCAATGAACTAGCTTCAAAATTGTTGGAATGTTATCTGTTTTTCTTTCAACATAGCTACAAATGGACTCCGAACACCATGATATTCTCTTAGGTTATTTATGTCTACATAAAAAGCATCCATACTTGTTTGTTTGCTTTCAATTTGCATTTTATCACAGCAAAGAGCCTTGAAGGGAAATGTCTTCCTTCAATTGTAATGAATTGATTGTCAAATTATTCTCATTGCTGATGTTGCCCTTGCGTTGAGGTGTAAAAATTAACTGTTTTGACCTAATGATTTGGTGATATTGTATTGTTGCATCTTTCATGGCAGTCAAAATCATTTTTATCCTTTTACACTCATGTATTGTAGGTTAGTCCATCTTGGCAAAGCTAATAACCTCATGTGGGTAATGTTTAGCTTTGAATGCTAATGGACTTAGATTAAAGTTCTTTCCTTTCCTGTTCCGTTCTTCAAGTACTCCATGGAGTTGCAGAATCATTGGAAACGATACATAAATTTTTAATTCTTTTTGTGAATTTAATTCTTGTCTGGTTTATATATCTATATTGCATAAGCAACTTATTGTAGTTAACTTTGAACTTTAGCGTAGCCATTGTGTTTCTATTTTTCTCTTACAAAACAATGTAAATTGTATGCCTTTATTCCATTCAAATAATAGAAGGAAAAGACACTAGATAAAATGGATTTATGGTTCTTGTTTAGAGTGAAGTTATGGGGGTGTCAAGTGGAAAAAGCCTCTTGACATGATTTGTGTTTGTGCTAGTAGAAATTCCGCAGATATCCCTTGTTAATAGACACATTTTCACCTTTCCATTATATATTATGTGATTTGGTGAATTTCTTCACTAAATTCTTCATGGACAGTTCCAAAAATGTTAATTTCAACTTAGTTGCTTTTTGCTCTATGCACACTACGAATATTAATTTTAGAATTCTTGCCTTTCATCATATGATTATTCAGACTAATTGTAAAAACTCTAACTAATTTTGTAGCCGAGCTGTTTGTGAATGGAGAGATAGTTCAAAGATCACCCGAAAGACAGAGAAGGGTGGAGCCACAACCCCAAAGAGCAAATGACAGACCCAGATACAATGACAGAACTCGATATGTTCGGCGCAGAGAAAATATGAGGTGAAACGCTGATTGGGGAAAATAAGATGTGTATAAATGGAAGCCACATTCCTGCCTGGTTATGCATGGTGTTTAATTGGTGTCTAAGAATAGTCCTACTATGGTAATTGCATGTGAATTTTCTGGACACTGATGAATGAAAAGATTTGCTATTCATCTTGACTCGTATATATATAATCTAAAACGGAAACCAAAATGGACAGCTAAACCTTCTCTTTTTTTATGTTTTTTCATTTTTGTCCGTTTGAGCTTTTTATGATTGATTTTCATAGTTTCTTTGTCCGTTTAACCCTCTCTTATATTTTACTTTTTTTAAAATTTTTATCAGAGTTAGTTACTGTCTCAAAGAAAGTAATGGAATAATTTTCCCGCTCTTCTTTCTACAGTTTCCACTTAAAATACTATAATTTGTCAATAATTTATTTAAGATTTATGCATAAAGATTCAATGCCGAAAGTCATTTAAATGAGTGAATGCGAAACGATAAAACTTCAAAAATTAACATACAAGTTTTTAGATCAACTTTGTTTTCTTCAAAAAATTTGATAAATCTATTGAAGTTGTTATAAGATGATCCTTCCAGCATCGTAGCTTCTTCTGCTTTCTTCTTCCATTGTAAAGAATTCTTTTTCATTTCCTTTCCTTTCTCTCCTTCCGTTATTTCCTTGACAAGAATCTGAATGTCAGTACGCTTAACGTCATGGCTAATCTCCATGCCAATGCCCCATTTAGAGCAAGAATATATACAATTCCATCCACTGTGAGTTAAAAATGCACCAACTGATGGTGAGACGGTACTTGTTTTTGCCTACACCAAGGAGCTGTAAACCCTCTATTCTTAATCTCCTGAAAATATTCTTCCGGCAAAATCCTGGAATTTCCGATCACTACTACGTCCGGTCTAACAACTCACAAAAATGGATGGTTGCTATTGGCCAGCCCCCATGCAAATTCTTCAAATTGTTGCTCTGTCATTACAGTTATGCTTCCATAATTCACGTAAAGAACTGATTCTTGGTTTTGTTTATCTGGCCATTCCAAACATTTTGAGTCTTTCCATAGATTTGATCTAAGTGACTTTGCTAGGGTAAGTGGAACTGCCTTTCGAGCAAGGAAAGTGGACCTATTGAATGTACATATAATAGGCCATCTGGATTTAATTTCATTCAGTGCTTGGTGTCCAAGATCATCAAATGAGTTGAAGATGATTGCGGAAGATTTTAAACAATTTTTTGCTTCTTTGCTCATAAAATTTAACATTATGTCTTCAGATCTATCGTTCTAATCAAAGTTGGCATGTCTTTAAGTCGAATGTTTTCAACGCCCGTCGTCCAATCAAGTGCTAAATCAAGACTGTCATCATTCATGAAATTGTCATCTGAAACACATCTTTCGACTTATATTTTATTTGAAGATGGTGATGTGCTTGAAACTAATAAATATAAAAAGAAATTTTATTTTTTGCTTTTCCATATGAAAAAGAAGAAAAAGTCAATTTGTCGTTAAAAAAGTCAGAAAACATTTCAAGAACCTAAGGCAAGGCATGCTATTTGTTCTCCAATTTCGAACTAAAATAACTATTTTGTTACCCGGTGAAATGGAATAACAAAGTAACTATTTTGTTACCTTGACCAGTGAAATGGAACAAAAAAAAATTCCTTCTCCCTTTAAAAGTTTCGAGTTCGAACTCTGAATATAGAATTCTTTTTACATTCGAAAGGGAGCGCTTTTCCTCTTTGTGAGTTTTTCCGAATATGAATTAATCAGTCAGTAAACTTTGGTCGGACATGGGATGGTTAGAAAAAAAAAACAAAGACAAGAAGTTGTACCTTTCAAGGGAACACTGCCTCTCTTTATAAGTCCATCAAAATGCAAAAATCCAAAAGGACCAATACCTGAGGCAGTCCAAAATTGAACAACTGGAACGTCAAATTCTTGTGCAGCATCAATTGCAAAGGTCTTTTGAATCGAATCACTAAGGGCCTAAATATCTTGGGTTGCATCACGGTCCGATGGTGGCAGCCTGTCGGGTATAATTTCAAACCTAAAATCTAGTAGGCCTTTCAAAAAGTCCGGCCCATTAGACCGGATTAAACGTCTATGATTAAATTCAGTATTGACAAAAGTTATGTAAAAACCGTTGGACTGCAAAAGCTTGGCCAGCTGCATTAGAGGATTGACATGGCCTTGTGCTGGATATGGAAGCAAAAGTACATGAGGCTTGATGTTACGTGAGCCCATTGCTGGAAAGGAGATCTAATGATACTAGAATGGTTCTTTTTGGTCTTTACATAGAAGGTGATGCTATGAGACATCGGATGTTTTTGCCGGCCATTGCATTATTTATATACATATTCATTTTTTTAATCCATTAAGTAACTAATACTGCTATTATAGTCAAAGTGATTATCAATATCATTCTAGCCTGTGTTATTTTTAAACAATTCAATTCACTTTTTTACTTTTTTTAACTAGCAGTAAAAAAATAATTTTATTGAAGTCTCTTGCTCTCTTTAACAGAGAGACTATAATGATAAATGACTAAATGAGTGGAGAATTCTATTGAAGTCTCTTTAAAATTTTCTTTGTTTTCGTGAAAATACAACAGATGGAAGTAGTTGATGGAGGGAATAATTGAGTTCAACTGCTTCTATCTGTTGCATTTTTCATGTTTGTGTGCAGTGGCTGCACTGCACATAAATACACATTGATGAAGTTCAATGTTCTAATGGCAACCACTCTTTCTCTCCCCCATTAAATATGATACTTTTTTTAAAAAGGGTTTTTCAATTTTACTATTTTGATAATTTAAAAAAGTGTAATTAATCAATTTTTTTTTTTTTCCTTTAAAATTGAGGTGGTTGTCGTACAAATTAAAAAAATATTAAATTTAACGGAATGAATGGGCCATGGGCCATACTCTATCTGCTAACAGTTTTTATATTAATAAATCCAAAACCCAGAATTGCAAAACTCTTTCTATAAATACCAATGAAAAACGTAAAGAAAGCCACGGAAAACAACCAACCATTTATAGTCTATATACTTTCATTTCATAACAAAATGTCTTCTTTGGCACCTAAAACACCTCATGCCGTCCTCATCCCATACCCTGCCCAAGGTCATGTTACTCCTCTAATGCGACTGGCCAAGCTTTTACACTCCAAAGGCTTTTACATTACTTTTGTCAATACTGAGCATAACCACAAACGCTTAATTAGGTCAAAAGGACAAGCATTTGTTAATGGGTTATCGGATTTTGGGTTTGAAGCAATACCAGATGGATTGCCACCTTCTGATCCTGACAGTACCCAAGATATCCCTTCTTTAAGCTATGCAACTCAGAATAATCTTTTAGGTCCATTTACAGAGCTTATAAGGAAGATAAATTCAGCTTCCTCTGTCGTGCCTCCTGTTTCCTGCATTATTGCAGATGCAATCATGAGTTTTTCTATTAAAGCTGCTGAAGAATTTGGCATACCAGGAATCGGGTTTTGGACTGCCTCTGCTGGTAGTTTTATGTGTTATCTGCATTTCAGCGAACTTGCCAAAAGGGGTATTGTCCCATTCAAAGGTATTTTTGGGAGCTTTTCAATTAAATGATCAAAATTAATTTTTCCAAACTCTGCTCAAGCAGCTTCACCCTCAGTCTGAAGGGTTTTAAACTCATTAGATTAAGTTAAAATAAGATTAGCCATTTGTGAAACGAATTATATACCATTTATAATAATTAATTTACACTGTACTTTAGAATATGCTTTCAATAATTTATTATACTTTAGAATCAAATTGACTCTAATACATATATATTTATATATGTTTCTAATTTCTTATAGATGAAAATTTCGTAAGGGATGGCAGTCTCAATGCACCAATTGATTTCATTCCTGGAGTGCCTAACATGCAGCTGAAGGACATGCCTAGCTTCATGAGAGTCACTGATATTAATGACATAATGTTCAATTTTATGGGATCAGAAGCACAAAAAAGTCTGAAATATTCTGCATTAATTTTCAACACATTTAATGAATTTGAAGCCCGAGAATTACAAGCCATTGCAGCCAAAATCCCCAATATTTATGTTTTTGGTCCACTAAACCTACTTGAAAAAGAAATAATACCTCAGAATAAAAATTCCAATTCATTTAGATCCAGCTTATGGAAGGAGGACTTAAAATGCGTAGATTGGCTTGATAAAAAAGAACCAAACTCTGTTGTGTATATAAATTATGGCTGTGTTACTACAATGTCGTACCAACATTTGCAAGAATTTGCATGGGGACTTGCAAATAGTAAGCATCCATTTTTATGGATTGTTAGGCCTGATGTGGTTGTCGGCCAATCGAACATGCTGCCTGAAGAATTCTACGAAGAAATAAAAGAAAGAGGGTTGCTTGTAAGTTGGTGCCCGCAAGATCAAGTGCTCCAACATCCATCAGTCGGTGCATTTTTATCGCATTGTGGATGGAATTCGACAATGGAAAGTGTTCCTTGTGGTGTGCCTATGATTTGTTGGCCTTTCTTTGCGGAACAACAAACAAATTGCAAATATGCTTGTAATGAATGGGGGATTGGAATAGAGCTTAGTTATGATTTAAAGCGCGACCAAGTTGAGACTGCAGTTAGAGAAATGATGGAAAGTGAAAAAGGTAAGAAGTTCAGGGAAAAGGCCTTGGAATGGAAAAAGAAAGCAAAAGAAGCTACCGGTGCTGGAGGATCATCTTATAATGATTTTGATAGATTCATTCAGGAGACTGTATCATCAATAGGAAATGATAAGTGAAATAAGTATCCTGGAAGACAAGATAAAGATTATTGGAGTCAATAATGCAGTTTTATTTTCTATCTCATCTTGATTTCAATGCTTTGTCTTGGTAATAAATAAATCATTAATTATGAGTATTTTTATTATGTTACGTTGATTTCTTTTTGTTCTTGAATTTGGGAAGTTGTCCTCTGATATGGTAATTAATTGAAAGGAAAAGTTTAATATTGGAAAAGGTAATAATTTTTCGCTTTATTCAAAAATTCAACCCATCGAAATAAAATTGTGAGATCTCGCTAAATTGATAAAAACTCTTAAAAGAACGACTTATAAATGACAAAACCAATCAAATTACGCTTTTTTCAGTAGATTTTGCCAGCAATATACATGGAGATAGTATGGACATTTCAATCTGCTACAACGAAAATAATGTCAAACTAAGTTGGTACAAATATGTTTTCCCTTAACTAAATTACTTATTTAGATAAAATGGTTAGAATAGAATGATTCTTTACAAGGGTAAAGTTGGAATAGAATAATTAATACTACATTCATTTTTTAAAATTGTAATCTAAGAAAAAAAAACACAAAGAGTGTAAAAATTAATAAATTGAGATAGTACTAAATCATTTCTCTCTTTGTCCTATTTTACAAAGACTAAAACGGTAAAAGAATAATTTTATTCATATAACTTTCCTGATATATCCGTATTAAATAACCCATTAGCAATTATTATATTAAAATTATAAGTAAGAATTAATGAATGTTATTGAAAATAAGATAATAAGATTAAATAAGAATATGGTAGACAATTTGAAGATTTATTGTAATGTAAAAAAAAGGAAAATAAATTATATTTTGGAATAAATAAAAAAGAAACATGAACCATTTTTTATGATGAAAGGAATATTCAAAGTTCGTCTCTAAACTATTCAAAGTTTCTTTTTATTTTGGTATCTAAATTTCAAAACACTTTTCAATGAAGCGTTACACGGTAATGTAGTATACTTGAAAAATGATGATGATTTGATAAAGTGACCGTTTTTAGTTAAAATTATATTTTGATCCCTAAAAATACAAAAAATTATATTTTGTACCACCAAATTTTTAAAAGTTTAAAATCAGTTTGGCTTTGCTTTCCATTTTTATGATTGGCAGAAAAATCTATTCAACTTAATTACAAAAGATTTCCGTTAAAAAATAGAAAATTTTAAAAAGTTGATACATTAATTTTATAATCGCCCATTTTATAAGAAGAAACACTTTGTAGAAATGGTGATAACAATATTTTATTTATAAAAATTATAAAATAATTTGTATTTTTATTAGTATTCTATGAAAATTATCATTATTATTTTGTAAAAAGTGTTTTTTTCCCTTACAAAGATCGTGATATGAATTTAATTATTTG
>CANUEX010040313.1:0-16324 GCA_948099535.1 Jatropha multifida
TCGTGTTTGGATTGTTGGTCTGTGTTCTTGGGTTTCTTTCACCCTCTTAGAAGATGATCTGGACTATGGTCCCTGCATGACATTTGTATAATTTTATCTTAGATTACTAATGAATTAAGTTTCACTCAATTCATGACAACTGACAAGAATCTGTGTGACATTGCCAAGTAAACTCCAGCAGTCATCAGATCAAAGAGACATTACAGAAATGGATTTTCATCTCACTCTAGTTTAACAATTCAAGGAAAATTTCCTCTTCTCAAGCGTGTCATGGTATCTTCTTTTTTCCCATTTATATTGTCTTGATATTAAAAATCGAAAGTTCAAAAAAAAAAAAGAGAGTACTATTACAAAGTTTTATTGCAGTTCACAGACAACATTAACAAATGCAAGCTTCCAGTAGCTCTAAGAAAAATAGCTAATATCCATTACAAAAGAAATCATCCAAAATTAAAATTTTCAATTTTTGTTACCAATGCAACCATTGGAAACAATAATCTTGGTCTTTTCATGTTACATTTTCCGAAAATAAAGTGGCAAAAATTGCTGAGACAGTAATTTATGTTATATTCTTGGGCTATATTAATGTCCATGAAAATGATACGATGATGCAAAAGTTCAGGACATCTAGGAAAATTTCTAGGCAAACACCATCAAAACACTGACTAATATTTATGTCCCAGTAACCAAAGATTTACTAATAATTGAAAAGCTAAATAAAAATAACCAGGACTCTCACCTATACAACTGAAAGTTTTGAGGGGCTGCCTCAGCAGGAGATCTCTGAGGCGAAAATCCATCTTCAAAAGTACTAAATGAAGACACGCCACTACTTCCAAATCCTGACAAAGGCATAGATTGAATAGTAGAAATAGCTGTTGCTGCAACAGGGCTAATTCTCCGGGAAGTTCTATAGGCCACACCTAGTAGTGCCCCTCCATGCAAGCCAATTACCTAGAAGAGATTATATACAGTCAGAGGAAAATTAATTTACGCAAGAACAATAATGAATATATTTGCCTCAAATTACAATGGAGCATGTCGAAAGCCACGATATCTACAATATAAAGTACAAAAGAAGTTCCCACTGTTTAACAGTGAGGAATTTTAAAAATTTCCAGTATAATGTAATAATCAGAGCAAAATCTATATTACTATATAAGAGGCATAGGACTGTAGCTTCAAAGCAATGTTCAGTTTTAAAACTTTAAATGAATGATATTTTCAGAAAAAGGAAAGGACACGTTATGATCCTCATCTTGCAATGAGTTCACTGGTTATTTGTTCAGTAAACCAACAAAAAAGGTAGAAACAATTTAAAAGGAAAAGAAATACTATTATGACCCCTAGAATGACTTAATTCTATTTACAAATTTTTAGAATTACAGAAATTAATAGGGAAAGCTCTTTATGTTATGTCGATCAGCAGATAACAACAGAGAAACAAACTGTCAGGATAAGACAAAGGAGCCTGAAATTCTAATGCAAATAAATTCCAGGAACCAATTTCACAAAGAATAAACTTAAATTCAATGGAAATAGAACACCATATGCTGAGAGAAATGTCAAGTACCGGTTCAGAACGACTTCCTATGGACCTCATCAGAATATTTGATGTACCATCATCGAGCAAGATATGCACTTGCACACTGGCAGCAGAAGCAGCACTTGCAGCAGCTGCTGCGGCTTGTGCTGCAGCTGCAGCTGCTTCTTTTGCTTTCCTTGATGAAACCCCTTTGGGAATCACAGGAATTCTAGGAGCTAATGCAGATTCCAGTATAGCATATCTATCACGACATGTATCCCAAGCCAAAAGCCTTGCACTGCCTGAATCTACAATGGACCAATCACTGACCTTGTATATGGAGAAGTACGGAATATCAGGCCACACAATTGCAAGGTATCTGCAATCAAACTATGCGGTTAGAAAGAAATTTCATTGCCAAAACAATATTCAATAGAAAGAACTTCAACTGTTAAAATGATATCCAACTCCAGAAAATGAAACCCTAAACAAAGATTGATAGAATAAAAATAATACAAGTATAACCCAGATCAAAATCTCAACATGAGAAATCATGACATGCAGAAAGACAGTATAAGTAGATCCACTTTCACAGCTGCCAATCATTTCCAATAAAACAGAAATTATGCACTTTATAGTCTCAAACAAAGTGAAAAAATAAATAAGTAGATGCAAATTCATCGGTCTCTAAAACATCAACAGCAAAAATTTGATTATGAATCTCAATGACAAGTAGGTCCACTTTCATAGCTGTTGCTCTTTGAGTTAAAATGATGGTTTATGTGCTTCATATTTCAGAATGACAAAGAAGAAGTAAAAACAAATTTATACAACTGTATTTCTATGTCCAAAAGGAAAAACAACTAATAAACATTAGCAAACTTACTTCCCTGAACTGCTAACAGAAAGAACTGAATACGAATCATGTGGAACAGGTGTACTAATATGCTTCTTAATCTGCTTGACATGTAATGGTTCAGCTGATTCTCCCCTGTACTTTCCTGTTTCTGATAAGGAACCATTGCTTCCAAGAGATGGGTTTGCTGTGTTGGATAATTGAAAGTTCAGTAGCTTCAACTCCCTTTCAACTACGTAGACAGCAGAATGCTCTCTATTTCCTGGCGGTGTTGGTAGGGGAGCTACAGCTGGAAGAGATCTGGCATCAAACTCGCTAAGAATAACACCAATATTGGTTCCAGTAGCAACGAGGTGAGGCTGTAAAGGATGTGCAACCATACAATAAACCTGCATTGGTGACACGTGAATGTTAACCATTTCTCCCTTTTGTTCAATCATTTTTATAAAAATAGAGCAAGAGGGAAAATTAATGGTAACAATTAAAGGAGCATGATTGACATGCAAAATGTTAGAAGCCAAATCTTAGCATAATGTCAAACACATTGTTAGCCATCATCCCAAACGGACATGCAAAAGTCCTATAATTTTGCCTGTGGTAAGCCTCGGTAGATATTGATTTGTAAGAAATTAAAACTTACGTTGGACTATAACTGGTTTTTTAAGTACAATATGTTAAAAAACATTATATTTGGAGGCAAGAGCATGTATCAACCTACAGACTAGCATGAATCAACACCTCCACGCATGTGGATATACAGGTTTACCATCAGACAAGTGACAACATCAGTCATAAACAATAATAAAACTTTTTACACAAAAAGCTGATTAAGACATTGTTGGTGTTTGCTGAATTATAATTTGTCGAAAAAAAAATTTCTTTAGAAATAGCAGGGGAAGTGAATAAAGAAAAGAAAATAAAGCTACTTCTAGGACAACTTATCAATGCCCCTCTTATCTCTCCAAGTCCGACTACTAATCAAAATGACTGGGAGGCTTGTTGTAATAGTAAAACTGAAATCAAATAAAAACAAAACAATACATACCCTAAGTTTCTTGTTTGGTGCAAGAATTTGAGGGGGGATGAGTGAAGAAAGCTCACACAATGGCCTCGTGAGGACTGAATATGTGGGGTGTTCAATAGCCCTGCAAAATGTTTAACAAATTTACCATTCAGCATCCACCATATCAATCCTGTTATCACTATAACTGGAGGCCATACTTGTAAAGAAATGTAGAAATTTACTAGTAAGATACATAAGTATACCATATATGTGAATCCTTAACACAAGTCAATATATCGAGGTTTGGAGCTCGAGGATGGCACCACGATGCCACACTGTGGCAAGCCAGTTTTGGAACAGGCTTAATTCGCCGCAACTCCTGTGCTCATCAAACACATGCAAACACAAAATTAGAAAGGTGAAATAGTAGGACACAAGTATGAACCAAGTATGAAATAGTAGGACACAAGAAGAAGAAGAAGAAGAAGAAGAAGAAGAAAACTGTCGGTCTTAAAAATGAACCAAGTATTTTGTTCACAAAGCTCAACACCTTGAAAGAAATTGTATCCCATATAGCTAATGTTTTATCTGCACCAATGGTAATAAGTTGTGGAGCACCTCCAATCACTCTGGAAAGCTCAACAGCCACGACCCCACCATCATGTGCCTACAAGTGTGGTAAATAAAAATATAAAAAATACAGCTCAATTTTAAAATCAGATAAGCAGAATGCATATCGGACATGCGCAGTTGGCAGAGAATTTTGCAGTTAAAACCTATACCAACTCACCTTTAAAATGCTGAGAGAGTTAAAAATGCCATTTTAACAAGTCTCTACTTTTACTTCATTGCACAAAATGGGTAGTTAAACAGGAATCGCATTCATTTTTCAGAAAAGTTGTTATCTTGAAACTCTCATCTCTTGTGATCAGTGCAGTGTTCACAAGATAAATATGGATGTATAACCGTTCTTCATTAACTATTAGATATTAAAGGAGGAGTATGAGAAAAAGCAAAGAAATCCACCTTTAAACTTAGCTTAGGTACAAGTTCTCGTGAATCTTGACCATGGTCTGCACTCCAAAGAACAAGTGAACCATCACTACCACCCGAGACAAGAAGTGCCTGAAATCAAATTTAAGCATAAAAAAGATGGACAAAGGAGTTTGTTAGGCATAAAATGATACACAAGCATGACTTTATGAACAAGCAAGCAGACACCCTAAGATGGTGCACACTTCCTACAATATACAGAATTATGACACCAGAAAAAAGAGCAACACAGTACTACAATCACAGAAATAATGCAAAATGAATTAGATACAATAGGCACCAAACAATTCACTCTTGAGGGCCAAACTTCTGATGCAGCATGATATAGAAAATGATATTGTGAATGCCAGAAAGAAAAAAGATGTAATGACAGTTCACATGATAATGTTGGTGGAAATTTTCTTTCAACAACTAGGATTGCCAGGCTCTGAATAGCTTGAATAATGTCAATGCATTCAACTTTATTGCACAAATATTAGAGAAATCGCAGCAGTAATCCTATACCTATGGAACAACTAACATAATCTGATATCTAAAGGTTTCCTTTTCTGATCCCTTGGGATCACTCTCTCCGTTCCTCCATTTTAATTTCTCTCACCATTATGCCAGTAATGTCAATATGGAAATCCCTAATCCATCACATCAAAGCCCCAAATCATAGTCATTTCCCAACCAATTAGCATCCAAATTCTCAACCTCCATGCTGCATTTTCTAAGTGCAGACATGAACAACAGATGTAATCCAAAAGTTCAATTGACCACACTTATACTCAAATCTGAAGTTGGAATTAATCATGGGGATCCTTCCATTGTTAATGATTTACAGACAAAGTAAGTTTCACAAAATATTAAGGACAAATTGCTTTAAGGTCCCTATGATTTAGGCATAATACAAAATTTATATGATCAAGATAATTCAGTTCAAAATGATAATCATGATCAAAATTTTCAAATTCCAAAAATGCCCTTAACTTTGTCATTATAGTAAAATAAGGATTCATCCATGTAGGTATGAAAAAAAAAATAGATAGGAAATATGTACTAATTTTCACACTAAAGTCCCTCGACTCTTGACCTCTAGTTTCTCACCCAACATTTTATTTTGATCTCATTGTTAGTTTGATTTTGTATAATATGAAAACTTCAAATATTAATTCAGATTTTGCACTCCGTTTAATCTAACACTCCTTATAGGGTGTCTTATCCTTTTATACTTCAAATTCATAATTTATTGTTTGGATATGATGTCTAACTGTACAAAAAGGTTATACTATATGTAAACATGCATAGAGAAAAACACATATATGTATGAATTATAACTCGATGATAATTCTTTTTCTTGATTTGCTATTATTGATCAATCTAAAGGACAAATAAATTTTATCCATAATCTAAGGAACATATTATCAGAAGAGACATTGTCATTTAGAAATTTCTCAAAACTTAGAATTCCAAAAAGTTTGCCTATGAAACTAGCTGAAAGACACCGACAACATTATGTCTCTCTTTCTTTCTCCCTAAATGAGAGGACTGTAGTGGCATGATGATATCTCCTTTCCATCTTAAATCTCTCTAAATCTTTTATCCTCTTGCTTTTCTCCCTTTCTCAGACATAAACAATCTCACTTCTCATAAGAACACTCTCTCACAAAAACAGACATCCTATTATCACAAGCAAACAAACTTTTCCCTATCTTATCTGAGTTTAATTGCTATGTCCATTGCATTAGTCACCCTCATACCTAGGTAGTAACATGTCCACACCAAGGCAAAGTGCAGAGTCCACTAAAAGAGCTTGAAACTTGCCACTGGTACCACCAACTTCATAAGACAGCAAATCAGCAACTAAATGACTTCTCAAAATATCGATCACCTTGCTAGATTCCATCAAAAGCCATACACTTCTCGCTGTCGCTAAAACCATGCCCCCTTCACAGAAACCGAAACCTAGACATGTATTACCATCTTACCATCTGCAGCCACCTTACAATCTCGAGAAATCCTCTTTCAGTGCTGTACTACTGACCTGATCCCATTCATATTCCTCCGTCTACAGAAGCAAAAGTTAATATCACAAACTCGAATTATCCTTGTTGATAAATGTAAGATTGTGGCTGTAAAAAAGTCATGATCTTGAGGCAGTACAACAGCAATTCTCTCTAAATCCTCCAAGTGAAACATTTAAGTCCCAAGAACATACAACATATATTGATATGCATAAATCGCTTTCTGCTCTAAATATTGCATTAATAATCTATCCATTTTCGCAAATTTCCTTTTGCATAACCTACAAAGAATATTGGAGGCCCAAATGATCAAAGAAAAGAGGAAAAGACGAAATCAAGAATTAAGGGAACTTCATCAACAAGGTCTGCTGCCATAAGTGTAATTTTGTGCACTCTTATTGGCCTTTTTATTCTCATCTACTCAGTTATGTTATTTCTTATTTATACAGTAAAGCACCCCATCAAATAGGTTGCACAAACATTAAACAAGATTATTGAGTATAATCTAAGAGGGCAAATGCTAACTGAAAGGAAATTACTAGGCATCAGAAGAATAATGATATCTGAAGACTACCTCTCCAGAGGATGACATGAAAGTCATCAAACAGGAAATAGATCCTTTATGACCTCCAGTATATCTACGTACAAGCTGCAAGAAATAAGTATAACAAATCAACATTGGTAACCCTATACAGTGATGATAAAACAACAGAACAACTTCTTGATGAAACACAAACCCTCCATGTTATCATTGAAAGAACTCTAATGACACCATCCGATCCACCAAATGCAACTAAAGGGCCTTCCCCAGCAGTTGATCTGGACAGAAACTCCATACTGCAAGAAACAAAAACACAAACCACCAAATAACATTATAAACATAATACGTTATAAGAGTACAGATAGATAGCAACTCCATCTTGTTAACGACTAGTTGTAAATAGAGTTCTATTAGGAGTTAGATTCTTGATAGTTTTATAGTATCTTGTATATGTATATATGTGTGACCCTATTGATAAAATACATACAACAACAATTTTTTTTACATATTGAATTACATGGTATCCGAGCCTTTGGCTCGTTGGTTTCTTGTTTTTCTGCTATAAAGCTTCCCGGTGAGAAATTATCTTGCTCTTTCCTGCAGCTGTCAGACTAGGTCAGCAACCTAAACTTTGTGTTTTGTCTCACCACCACCCAAGGGAGGAAGAGCAACCTTCGATCGGCCCCTCCCAAATCTAGTGACCCGAAGATCGGCGAGTGAACCTCACGCGCCGTCAAAAGAATCTAATGTTGTCTCATGCCCCAGCAAGTGGCGGCGCATCCAGCAGTTTCCAGTGACTGGGTTTCGTCCTTCAAGATAAATGCAACATCGGGAATCTTTTCCGGTGGGTAGTTTTCCGATCCGGCAACATTCTGGTAGGCACTTTCTTTGTTTCTACTACTGCTGTTTGTGGCTTAGTAGGTTCATTTTTTGGTGTTGCTACTATTCTATTGGGTTGGTGCTATTATTTTATGCCTTTGTTTTTGAGTTGCAGTTGGGGTACTTAATTTTTATTAATAATGAGTACTGAACCTAAAGATACAAAAGCTATTATTACTAAATTGATCTCAACAATGAATAGAATCATAGAACATAAACTGAAAGGGACTAATTATTTAGATTGGAGTAAGACAATTAAAATTTATCTAAGGAGTATTAAAAAAGATGATCATCTAACTAATGATCCACCAACTGGTGACACAGGAGAAAGTTGACTAAGGGAAGATGTTAAGTTATTTCTACAGATTAGAAATTCTATTGACAGTAAAGTAATTAGTTTAATTAATCATTGTGAGTTTGTTAGGGAGTTGATGGATTATCTTGAATTTTTGTACTCGGGAAAAGATAATCTGTCTCGTACGTATGAAGTCTGCAAAGGATTTTATCAGGCTGACCAGCAAGAAAAGCCCCTCACGGCTTATTTTATAGAATTTAAAAAGATTTACAAAGAACTTAATGTTTTATTGCCCTTTAGCACCGATGTTAAGGTTCAACAGACTCAACGAGAATAAATGGCCGTGATGAGTTTTCTTACAAGTCTTGCTCCAATTTTTGAAATTGCCAAATCACAAGTTCTTTCAGGCAATGACATTACCTCTCTTCAGGAGACTTCCACTAGATTATTGCATACTAAAGGATCATATATCCCTTCCCCTTCTAAAAAAAGTGCCCTTATGAGTCGTAATCAAGTAGCTAGGTAGCCAGGAAATAGAGGAAGAGGAGGAAATAACCATAGTAATAGAGCAATTAATCGGGAGACGAGCATTATTATTTGTCATTATTGCCATGAACTCGGTTACAATCAAATAGCTAGGTAGCAAGGAAATAGAGGAAGAGGAGGAAATAACCATAGCAATGGAGCAATTAATCGGGAGACGAGCATTATTATTTGTCATTATTGCCATGAACTCAGTCACACTAAAAGATATTGCAAGAAACTGATAAATAAGTTGCCTAGGGCAAATATAGCCATTCAAGATTCTGCAGTTGCTTCTTTGGACAACATTAACAATTTTTGCTGCCAAGTATGCTGAGCTCTCTAGATATCGTTCTTCTAAGTCTATTGATTCCTCAATTATTGTTGCTGCCAATTCAGGTACCCCTAATACGTCTTATGTCTATCTCATCAAAATAGGCCATTGAGTCTGATTGTACAGATCACATGACAAGTAACCCTATTCTCTTATCCTTATTAAACGAACCTGAGCTATATAATCATCATGTTACTCTAGCTTATGGGTCCACATATTCCGTCAAGTATATAGGCACTGTTAACCCCATCCCATCTCTTCCATTGTCTTTTGTTTTTTATTTGCCTCGTTCTTCGTTTAATCTGTTGTCTGTTAGCAAAATCACTTGTATACTAAACTGTTGTGTTAAATTTTATCCTACTTATTGTGTGTTTTAGGATCTTTTGACAAAATGGATTATTGGGAGAGGACGTGAATCTAGTGGCCTTTATCTTCTGGATGAACAAATTTTGTTATCTCTTGTTTGTGCTGGTGCTCTATATCCTCTTGAGGTTCATTGTCATTTGGGTCATCCTTCAGTGTCTACTTTAAAGTTGTCCACAATTTCAGTCTTTATCAGTTTTAAAATGTGAATCTTGTCAATTTGTCAAACATTGTCGTTTACCTTTAGTTCCTGGAGTCAATAAACAAGTTTCATCTCCTTTCGAGTTAGTTCATTCTGATGTTTGGGATCCATGTCCTATTATTTCTCAAACTGAATTTAGGTATTTTATTACTTTTGTGGATGATTATTCTCGTATTACTTTGTTATTTTTAATGAAAACCCATTCTAAGATATTCTCTATTTTTTGTTCCTTCTGTGCTGAGATTAAAACTCAATTTAATACCTCTGGTCGGATACTGCAGAGTGATAATGCTAAAGAATATCTATCTAGTTCCTTCCAATCTTATATGTCACAAAATGGCATTTTCCATCAAACATCTTATGTTGATACTTCACAAAATGGGATTGCTGAAAGAAAAAATAGACATCTTCTTGAGATTGCTAGGGCACTTCTATTCCAAATGGTCTCTAAACATTTTGGAGCTAATGTTGTCTCTGCTGCATTTTTTTTATCAATCGCACGCCTTCTTCTGTGTTTAATGGTGAAATTCATTATAATATATTGTTTCCTTCTAAGCTTTTATTCCCCACTGAACCTCGTATTTTCAATTGTACTTATTTTGTTCGTGATGTTCATCCACAGATTTCCAAATTAGATCCAAAGTCCCTTTGCATTTTTCTTGGATATTCTCAGCATCAAAAAAGATATTGTTGTTTCTCTCTCAATCTTAACTGTTATCTTGTTTCTGTAGATGTCACATTGTTTAAGACTACTCCATTTTTTCCTTCTTCTATATATAAGAGTGAGGGGAAGGATGATGAGCTTTTAGTCTACACTATCCAGCACCTTCTTTGCTCTCCTGCTCCAACTCTTATTCCTGATCTTCAACCTGCTCCTACTGTAGCATCTACTGCTCCTATCCCTGCTCCTGCACCAGCATCTCCTTGCCCTCGTTTTGAACAGGTTTATTCTAGAAGACCAGGGACTCCTGACTCACTTCCCCCACCTGCCGCTTCAATAGAAGATCCGATTCCCTCTACTTAACCTTAGACTGTACCATCCACTCCTCAGTCAAACCTTGACATTCCCATTGCTCTTCAAAAAGGTAAACGCAAGTGTACCTATTCTAGTTCTTCTTTTGTCCATTATAGTCATCTTTCTGCTTCATCTCGTTGTCTTATAAGTAACCTAGACTCTGTTTCTACCCCTAAAACTGTTGTCCCATCCTAGCTGGTGTGCAGCAATGAAAGAGGAGATGTGTTAAGAATACGATAATAGGATCGTGTCACAGGGCAATTTATAGGAAAGTCTAATTCAATTAACTTTCCTTTGTCTTGGTTCTTCTTGCGACCTATTGTGATAATTAACTCAAGCTCTTCAAAGGGGAACTTGAAAATCTTGGACCTCGTTAGAGAGAGATCCAGATCTCTCTGCGTGTTTGAGTGAAATTCTGACTTGTCATTTTATTATTCTAATTGTCCTTTAAATAAGACTAAACTTATTACATGAATAGAAAACCTATAAATTAGGCTCCTTAAAAATAGAGATAAACACAACTCCTATACTAAAAGAGAGTGGAAATTTGAATTAAAATACAAATCCTAAAGTGACAGCTAAGCCCTAAACAGCAGCCCAAATTAATAGTCTTTCCTAACATAGGATCGGCCCACAAAGGCATCCACAACAAGATGGCTGCCTTCGATACTAATGGTCCTTGGGATCTTGTACCTCTCCCGGCAAGTAAGAAAGCTATTGGCTGTAAGTAGGTTTTTACCGTTAAAGTAAATCTTGATGGGTCCGTTGCTCGTCTCAAGGCTCGCTTAGTTACTAATGGCTATTTTCAGATTTATAGCCTTGATTACTCTAACACTTTTTCTCTTATTGCCAGTTGTCTTCTGTTCATTTGTTTATTTCTTTAGCAGCTACTTTTTCTTGGTCTTTACATCAGCTAAATGTTAAGAATGTTTTTCTTCATGAGGATCTTCGGAGGAAGTTTACATGGAGCAACCGCCAAGCTTTGTTGCTCAGTGGAAGTCGGGTAAAGTGTGTAAACTTGGCAAATCTCTTTATGTGCCTAAAACAGAGTCCTCGAGCTTGGTTTGGTTGATTTTGTGATGTGGTACACCAATTTGACATGCAGAAGAGTACTTTTGATCATTCTGTATTATTCAGAAGTACTAAGACCGATTTGATTTTACTTGTGGTTTATGTTGATGACATTGTTATTACAGGGAGTGATTCAGCCAGCATTACATCACTCAAGTCATTTCTCCAGACTCAGTTCCAAACAAAAAACTTAGGATCATTGAAGTATTTTTCGGGTATTGAAGTGTTTAGGTGCAAAAGAGGCATTTTCTTATCTCAAAGAAAATATGTTCTTGACTTACTGAAGGAAACTGGAAAGTTGGGTGCCAAGCCATGCAGTGCTCTAATAACTCCTAATTTGCAATTTTCAACTAATAGTAAGCTATTTGATGATCCTGAGATGTATAGAAGATTGGTGGGCAAATTGAACTATCTTACGGTAACACGTCCAAATACTGCTTATTCTGAGCATCTTAAGCCAATTTATGTCTTCTCTTACTATTATCCATTGAGAAGCTTTAAGATAAATTTTGTGCTACTTGAAAGGTAATCCAAGACATGGCCTCATTTATAGCAATAATGGGCATTTGGACATTGAGTGTTTTTCAGATGCGGATTAGGCAAGTTTGAAGGTTGATAGAATATCAACTTAGGATATTGTCTTTGTGGGTGGAAACTTTATATTATGGAGAAGCAAGAAACAAAATAGTCTCACGATCAAGTGTTGAATCAGAATATCCAGCTATGGCTCAATCTGCTTGTGAATTAATTTGGATTCATCAGTTGTTAGATGAAATTGGCTTCAAGTCGTCCTTGCGTGCAAAATTATGGTGTGATAATCAAGCTGCTCTTTACATTGCATCAAATCCGGTATTCCACGAGCGAATAAAATATATTGAGATTGATTGTCATTTCATTCATAAAAAGATACAACAGGGTGTTATCTCTACAGGGCATATTAAAACAAATAAACAATTAGAAAATATATTTACAAAAGCTCTAAATGGACCTTGGGTTGACTATCTTTGTAACAAGTTGGGTACGATTAACATTTATTTTCTAACTTGAGAGGGAGTGTTAAGGACTAATTGTAAATAGAGTTTTATTAGGAGTTAGATTCCTAATAGGTTTATAGTATCTTGTATATGTGTGTGTATATATATATATATATATATATATATATATATATATATATAACCCTATTGATGAAATACATACAACAACAATATTTTTTAAATATTGAATTACACATCTCAACACAATGTATTCATGAGTGGGAAAGCAATTATTATGGGAAACCAAAGTGGGAAAAAGGAAGGAAAGACTATATGTCCCATAGAAGAACCAGAATATTAGGCAGTTGGCTACTGTTAAATATCAATCTGGCAGCACTTTTGCTACATAAAAGATCTCTCATAAGATAACTCAAAACGATTTGCAGGAGTAAAAGGTGAAAAACTTTGGGTCATTGCACTAAGGGATACAATTTGAATTTATAATTAAAATATAACAATAGAAAATTTAAATGGTAAAGAAAAATATGAAAACAATGAGCATCAAACTAGAGAAGTTCTGAAAGAGAAAAGCATGTCACTTTCTCGTGTTTGGAACTGTAGAGCATCTCTACAAATTTTGTTCCTTTTCCAAATTATACCAATAAACATCTCTAAAACAAACTAGATACACAACTCAGTTCAACTGAACCTCGATCCAGTTTAGTTAAAATCAATTATCCAGATCCTTTTCCCTCCGTTCCACTCAGTTCAAAGCTACACATTATATACAGGTCACTGACTGAAGCTAAATCCTTTTCCATTAACCCCGCTTCCCCAAATCATCTAAGTTTACCCTTTTTCCCTCCAGTTTTACAACCTAGACAAGAGAATTTTTTCTAACCAGCACATTTTTCAATTTACACTAAATTTGTCATGATCCCTTTCTCAACTTATTTTCAATAGGTACAAAATTCAGCTTTCTTAAAATGCACTTAGCTTATACATATTTAATCATTTCTAGTGTTTTCACTCATCCATCTACAGCACTCTCATTTTTCTCCATAGAAACTTTTGTTGACATATTGCTATTCACCACCCAACACTGACAATCATATGCCGACCTGAACTAATATTTAGTAAAATAAGAATTAAGAGGATATTGTGCGTATGAATTTGTGATTATGTGAATGTTTCACAAAAGAAAAAGGGACTTATCATATTAGTACTTGCCATAAGAGCGACTTATTATCCAGCTCTTGCTTGAGTACATCACGACCACGCATTGTAACCAAATCCAAGAAAATGGCTTTATTTTCACAACAAATTACAAGAAAGTGCCTCCCTTTAGTTGATGGAGCAGGAGAAGTGAATGCTGCGGTAACATTATTGACAGCTGCCGGAGCTTCAGCAGCTGCGGAACGGTTACGCCAAAGTTGCCAAAACCGTACGTCATCATCATAAAAGTTCACCTGTTTAACACTTTGTATCCAAAAAAGAAAAGAAAAACGTATCAACAAGAAGAAAAACTTATCTGGAAATGAAAAACAAAAAGACATTACCTGCCTCCTCTCATGGCTTCTGTGGGTTTCCCTTTAGAGTCTGCAAATTTGCAAAATTAAGCAACAAGAAAAAAAAAAAATGAACATTTCAGCATTTCATAAAATCAATCAAAATTCAAACAAATAGAGTAACGATAGAACAGAACCTAATTCGCCCTCAGCTAGTTTCTCCAACTTAGCTCCAACCAAACGCCTCTCGTCCACGCCACCAGCTTTTAGCTCATATATTACCTTTAAAAAAAACCATAATTACAAATTCCAAATAAAATCAACACTTTGCAATTTCAAATAAAGCAAAAAGAAAAACAGTTGGAAAAAACCTGACGGTGTTCCCAATTCCAAACAGAAACGCGATCGGAGGCATCGGCAGTGACAAGCCATGGATGAGTTGGATGTAACTGTATCTTTACTATCTTATCACTGCTCGGCTTAAAAGCTCTCAATCTCAACATCTTCCTTTTCTTATTCCTCAATGAAAATAATATTTGGATCTGATTCGTTTAGAAACACAAGATCTGAGACAAATTTGTAGTTTGCTGCTCTTTTCAATTCTTGGTATCTATTGAATTTTTTTGTTGAAAGGAAAAATAAAAAAGACAACAGCGTTCTGCTGTATAACTGTCCATACGGTTTTAGGAATATACAAAGTAATAATAGCGGATCTAGTATAATCTGTTTAGTATTTTTATTTATCATAAAAGATAAAAAAAAATTTAAATTGAAGTCTTTTTCATTATAAATATTAAAAAATATAGAAAGTAAGAAGTTTTCACATAGAGTCTTTTCTATTATAAAAGTTGTCCCATATTATCATTTTGATCTATTGAAACTATCATGTATTAAAAAAAATATATAAAAAATATTGCCCCTCTAAGTCATGTGTTACTAATTTACTAATGTTTGTTTTATTAATTTTTATAAAATTAATTTCTTTATATAAAATTGCTTTTTCTTTTTCTCAAAATTGATTTATTAATATAAAATTCATTATTAAATTCATGTAGATATTTGTAAATAATTTTATAATTTTTATTAGTAGAAAAAAAAACTTCATGTTAAAGTCATTCAGTTTGTTTTGTTTGGACTATTTATATTTTTTTAGATTAAATAAAATTTTCATTTAGTGTTATTTTTCATGATTTTTTATCATAATTAGTGAACTTAATAAAGTCTAGATAATTTTGAATAATTTATAAATTATCTTTTACGAATTTCTCGTGAATTTTTTATTTAGCATAAATAATTAGCAATATAAAAAAACGCATTTTAGCTATCGACAAATTCGACGCTAACTTTTTTTTTGTTGCTAAAATAGATATCGGGACTAAACGGTGACCAACAGCATCGGTCGCATAAAATCTTATCACTAAAGAGTTAGCGACCGACCGCGACATCTATCTATCTTGATCGCTAATTTTAACAACATGATCGCTGAATCACTTTCTTCCATTAAATAAAGCATAGTCGATGTTCAGCCGCTAAATGGAGCTGTCACTAAATGTTGTCATTAAAGTGTCGTTAATCAATTGTCACTAAATTGTTGCTATGTGATAGCAAAAACTATCGCGAATCACTTTTCAAATTATTGTCATTCATTATTCTTTTGTCACAAATCGATTGCTATTTATTTTTTGAAATAAAAAAAAAGAAAATTTAAATTTTTGACAACAAAAATTTTTCACCTATAAAAAAGGGCAATATTTATTGATTCATGTAATTCACACAAATAAAGGCAGCCATGAAAAAAATACTAAATTATGGAAAATAAATTATTGTTATTAATGTACGAAGAAAATAAAACAAATTAGTATAAATTATATTGTAATATATACAAAATAAATACAATAATGAAAAGGAAGTCTAAGCAATCAAATTTACAAGATTTGTAATGGGACTCTAAGAAGCACGAAGAAGTTGAGGATTAGAGTGAACTGTCAGTGCAAAGGGAGTTAGCTATGTGAGATAACCCATTAATTTATTTTTAAAAAAAATTTTTATTTAAAATTTAATTGTAAATTTTCACCAATGAGAATTGGCCAAAAATAATATTTTATGCCGCGAACCGAATCGAAAACCGAATTTAAATAGTCTAACTCAGTCGAAAAACCCTTAAATCAAATGAAAGT